>VZTT01060274.1:71188-91756 GCA_013400855.1 Buphagus erythrorhynchus
TTCCCCTTGAACAGAAGTTCCTCATTAAGCAGAAGAAATGGAGATGGAATTCGGGATGAGTTTTGAAACCGTTCTTATCCATAGTAATGGAACAATAAACAATTTGCTTGTTGCATGAAGTCCCCAGCTACTTTAATCTAATATTAATTCAAGACCAGCATGAGGAAGAAATGAAGATAGTCTGCTTTTCAAAAGAAAAAAATCTCTTGGTCAAGTTTCTAAGCAGTCTTCTGCTCAGAAGAAGAGAGTAAACCCCTGGTTAAACCACTGAAGAGCACATGCAGCCCTAGTCACCTCCTGGGAAAGATTGTGAATTGAGACTCAGCTGTGTGTTGTTTATCCAGAAGTGATTATGTAAACAAAAATGCATTTATTTTTCTCCACTGCTTTTCTGCACATCTCTTATAATNTTGAGATAGCTTTTGATAGCATCTAGCAGCAGAACAACCCTGATTGGCACCTCTGATTACAAAATACTAGAGAGGGAGGGAAACCTGAAGTTTTGCTTTATTTGCTTTAGAGCATTTATTCTTTTTTATGCTTGATTCAAAGCCCACCGGATTCCAAATGAAAGTTTTAATTTCTTCAGGTTTTATTTCAATACCTTTGCCAGTAGTCATTTAGTGACAGACTGACGACTAGCGTATGGAATCAAAACAATTCTTACAGTAAGACGTTAAACAGAGTTTGTGGACAGCAGGGGCTCAACACGGACTTTCACACTGGAGAAAGAGGCTCTCTAGGTCACTCCCGAGGTACTTTGGCAGGATAAAGAGTTGTACCACGAGTGCTCAAATGGTGTTGTCCATCTGGCACAATTTGGCCAGACGGATTGATTCTTCAATGACCTGAATGCAGCAAACTTCCCCCTAAGAAACCCTGATTCTGTAATTTCTTGTCTGGACTTAGAATAACTTGGGAATGCAGATTGTTAGAGCTTAAACATGCAGTCTCTGAAAAACAGAAACCAGCAGGCAGGTTTTTTTACAGCCATTTAAATGGATTAACTCCAATACAGACAAAGTTGGTTACTCTATTTATTTCCCCCTGCCCTGTTTTCATGTGTATTATCTTACTTCCTGCAATCCCAGTGGCATAGAAATCAAGCATCTCTTGATGAAAATTCAGAGCTAATAATTTCGGCATCCTCTGTGCAATAAGTAGCTTTATTTCAGATTGCACATAGCGTACATTTTGTATCATAGACAGCTTTACAGAGGAGAGCAAGATATATAGTGGCTAAATAAAAGATGAAAGGAGCAGGTTGAACCTTTCAGGCAGGGTTTTTTCAGGGCTTTTTTGGCTAGAAGATCTGCCAGGACTACATTGTCCTTGTGGTCATTAACAGAACAGAGTTTTTAGGTTTAGAGATTTTGTTAGACTTGCCCCAATACAGCAACTCTATACACACAACTGAGATCTTGATTTTTGTGTAAAATGGCTAACTAGCACTTTTTGCATATTTAGAAAGGGTCCTGAATGTTTATAAATTTGCAGGTTAGAAAGGAAACAAGACTCAGGTGGCCTGGATCATGAGATGAATCAATTAACTTGGGGTATATTTAAGGGGGAGAGAGAAGGTGCTAGTGAATTAAGTCTGTTTTGCAAGAAAGATTGGTTTTGTTTTTTTATACTGAGGGTTTTTTCTCCCTATGTTGCTGGTTGTTGTGCAAATGAAGCTTTTCACACTGCTCCTGACTTCCTGCATTACTGAGGATAGGCTTGGAGGACAAACAGGTTTGTTAATTTTTTTTCATTTTTAGGGTTTTTTTGTCTGCACTATGGTTTCTGTCTGTGTGTGTATTTCCATGTACATTGCTCATTCCAGTTCTTCCTTTGCATGGAGCAAAAACAAGTACCTGAAATGGTCTCCAAGAGTACTCAGGAACAGTCTTCCTGTCCTGTCACTCTTCAGTGGATGGAACGTTGACATCTGTGTGCAGAAAATCATGGTAACAGAAGGATCTGTAAGCTACAGTCAACTCTTGCTGGTTACAGTGCTGTTTTGAAAGTTCTCCTAAGCTTAAATCTGTTAAATTTGCATGAGGAAATCATGTGACAGAAATAGATACATTTTAAATATTTTCTGTTTCTGTTTTTGAGCTATGGACACCATGACTCCTTCTCACCTGGCTCTTAGATGCTGTTCCTCATCTCTGAAAGTTGAAGTTGCTCTCTGAAAACCACTCTGGCTATCTGTAGCACTTGATATGGCTGCTCCTGACTTTGTTTTTAGCACTAAATTATCTATGACAAGTTATCCAGTAAGCAGTTATCATAATACATGTTAAGTTTTCCTTTGTTTTTATGGATAATGTGGACTGCTCCTTCAAATGCTTCAAAAGTTTCCAGCTTTTTGATTGACTCTCCAGTTTGTCAAGTCCCATGTGATTCTTCAGATGCAATTGTGCTATCAGTCACTGTTATCAGCTCCAGATTAGCAGAGAGATTGGTTTGCATTCATCAGAAGTATTCTTGGCATTTACCAATTTGTGTTTCAGAATATGGATTACCAGTTAACCCTGTGTCTTCCCTTGTGACTTGTGGCACATACAAATGTAAACTTCAGTGCTAATAGCCTTTTGCTATTAGCTATATAGGTGTGGTCTAACAATCACAGGTCCCTGCCTTGCATATTCTTTCTCACAGAGTTGCATACTTGTTTTTCTGCACCTAGCATTTTATCCTTACCACAGTCCACTGACTTTCTCAGTCCCTTGATTATATTTTAACGTGGAGAATACCTTCAGTTGGGGAAAAATAACGGTTTCTACTCTGGGTATTATTAACAAGTCATGAGGAGGCTTGAAGAGGATGTAACACCACTGATACAAACAAGAGACTCTCTGAAACAAACTGGTTTTGGCAAACCAATGTACATTCCCTTTTGTAGGATGCTGGCTGGGTTGAAGTTTCTCTCTGGGTTTTCATGGTTATTTCTCCACATGTAGAGTTATTTGTAGGATGTGAAAAAAATCCAGGAGGCTTATTGTTTTATACTATGAACATGCTTTATCACTTTAAATGACACAGAACCTGTGGTTTTTCACTTTTGAGTACTAAGATATGGATGATCTTAGTTTTGGGCAACTCTTGGAAGACAACATAAATTTTTTTCTGGTGTGACTGTAGGTGGCAATTACATCAGCCTGTGTAGGTCTTCAATGCTTATGTTAAGAGGTACTCACAACATCTTTCTTTAGAGCTTACCCTCACAGATTGGGATGCTCATGCTGCAAGCCAGCTATAGGAAATTTTATGTAGTCCCAACTTCACTAGATATCACCAGCAATAGATAATTGAAGTGGCAGTAGATGTATAAATGAACTTGATATTATGGTATCCAGATTTCACTTTAGCAACTATCTTGAAAAAGCTATTGACTTGGAAAGCTAGTATTTGATTAAAGAGATGCTCATAAACCATGTAAACAAATCTATCTCTTTCAAACCAAATTTACTGCTTAAACAGGAATAAGTCTCTCTGGGTGATACTGCTTTCTCTAGACTTTTTAGCTGACAGGGGATCTCTTCAAAACTTAATTCATTTGCAAGCACACATGAATTGACCCAGTCATCTATAAAGCTGCAAGATGTGCAGCCTCAGAGATCTGTGCCGTCTGAAGAACAGCTCAAAAAGTTTCTTAAAGTATTGGAAGATCCTTAAGTGACTGATGCAATAGAAACATGGACTGTTTGTTCAGTGGCCGAACACGTTTTCCCAAGAAGACAGTGTGGGATCAGGCCCCTTCCCTCCTACACACAGACATACCACAGTGCCAAGGCAGACAGATTTCACCTGCTTTGCAGGGAATTGGTTTATGGAGAACAGCTTTGGTTTACTGTAGCTGCTCTCTGCTTCACACAGTCTGTGTAAGACTTGATCAGCTCCCACTCAGAAGCTGTTACTTTTTTCCTGTTACACATGCTGTCCAAGAAAAAAGCTGCATGTTACAGCTATACAGGATCCCAACCTCTCATCATGACCTTTCCTTAAGTATTTTAAAGTAAGACCTCTGAGAAAAAAAACTAGATGCCACTTTGAGAGCAGGTAAAAAAACTGTAGCCAGGTATCTTTGAATTAAAAACTCAACAGGTTGGGCCTGAGTCTCCAGCTCCCCAACAAAGCACTGGGCAAACTGGCAATCAGTAAGGTAAGATAAAGAAAATGCTGGATTTCCAATGCCAAAGAAAATTATTTGTGCACTAACAGAATGTGTCTTTTGTTATTATTATTAGCATGAGTCTCCTTTTCCTAGACAGTAAAGATGTGGATCTGAGCTTTGGTAATAACACTGAATAAGGCAAGTCTTAAACAGATTGAATTAATAGGAATCCAATGTTCCAAATAGATCTAACTTTAACATTCATCTTACATTTTCTCATAATTTAATTCTATTATTTCTAGTGATAGCTCTTCCCTAGAACTGGGATGTCTTTTTAACTGACTTGAGGCCCAGTGGAATCTCTGGTCTCTTGCTACAGTTTTTCTGTCTATTTTTTAGAATAGCTGGTATTCTGTTTGTAGCTTCCACAGCTTTTAATGAGACAGGAAAAATTATACCTATCTCAGTGATAAGGACCTGCTTGGAAGGTCACAGCATTTATGAAGTACTCCCACCATGAAGCAGTGCTCAGTGACCACCTAGGCTGATTGACTAAGTGAAACAGCCTCAATTTCTACTTGCTTTCAAATATCATTATCTTTGCAGTAACTTTAAATATTCCCAAGGTTAGACAGCATGATTCAATCTGTTAAGTATTATAGCACTGCCTCTAAGAATTGGCATCCTCCCCTTCCCAAGACACACTTCTTCCAATTCTGAAGGGAAATGGTGCTAATTAGCTGTATTATTAAGATATGACATCTTAATTCACTATAATACCTTCCTTTTAGGAGAGCTAGCTAATTGCAGGATCAGAGTTCTTAAAAGTAAAGGCTGTATTAGTTATAGACAGTGAACAATCTTCCTGGTTAATAGCTTGGCTCATGTGCGTTGCCAAGAAATCCCAGGCTAGACAATGAATTTGTTTGTCAGTTTTCTTTTGATTTCACCAAATGACATCACAATTGTGTCTGTAATACAACAATGCAATGTGGTATAGGGTCTGTCTGCACAATGTGGATACACCTGAAGCAGTTTTAAAAAGCAGTAAACTACTTGCAGAACCACGGACTTCAGCTTGAATTGATTTGAACAGAACCTGCAAGTGGCTTTGCTTCTCAGCTTTCTGCTGCAGGTATCCAGATTTTCCACTAGCACCCATGTTCACCTGGATATCACAGAATCATCAGGTTTGGAACAGATCTTCAAGATCTAGTCTAACCATCAATGTAGCATCACCATAGTCACCCCTAAACAAAGTGGATGTGTGTCTATTAGCCTCAGCAGAGATTGCAAAGCACATTCAGATCAAGAATTTTTTGATGATTATACTCAAAGGAGTCCTGCTTGAGGGAAGGATTTTTTTCTTTTACTTCACAAGGTGCTCAACCTTTATCAGCTTCTGGTACATCCAGATAGAGGTGAGGGAGCTTGTACAATTAGCCCCCAGATCTGAAAATGCAGTAGCAAAGAGACAAAAACCTGCGTATTTTCCCTTTCCCATGTCTGCTGCCTCAGAGCCTGTCTGAGGTTTAGGCAGGTCTGGATCAGCAGATCAATACTTCAAAGACTCTGGAAAGAAAAGTCAGTCCCAGAGTTGTGTAGCCATCCTAATGACTTGCAGCCTCTTTATGGCTTCTAAAACACTAGTTGTTCATCTGTGATCATATCTAAGCTGTGATACATTAGGAAGAAAATATCTTCCCAGCTCCTCTAAAGATTCTCTGCTTTACTGTGATCTATATACCTGCCAATATCAACAACAAAATTAGTCATCTTTTTAATCCTTCTTGGATACTGGGGTTTGAAGGTATGATTTGAGACCAGAAATAGAATTCCCTCTTCCCATGTCTGTTTCTGAATGTTTATTATGCTTGTCTACATCACCCATATTGAGAGGAAATACAAGGTATCTATCTTTAATAACATACACGCACTCCAAGAATAAGAAAAATAGTTGCAAATAGTTCATCTTTTTCAACAGAAGAGGTTTAACAAGGAGATGGGAACTTTTTTTTTTCCTACTACTTCTTACATATGGCTCTGATTATCAGCATAAGAATGCCATTTCAGCCAAACCTTGTCTGTAAACCAAATACAGAAAGGAAAATGTGGTTTCTAACCTGTACTAACTGAGCCAATAGCAAAATCCTGGCATACAGGCAAAATTTGCTGTTGTATTCCCCATCAGCTGGTGAGTGTGAATGTCCCATGGGTTGGAACACATGGGACTATAAAAGGCACAGTGGCAATGGGACATGCAAGGATATATTATCAATATTGGCTGCTATCTTCCCATTCCAGCAACAGAAACTGCTGAGATCTGAAGAGCTGCACCTTCATGCTTTTGCTCAATGTTATGTACACTTCAATCCCACTGTCACTATGCTATTTGCTGCAATTTGGAGATGGGCAGCTTGCTCAGAATGATAGGCTGGGAAGCCCATCTTGCCACAAGCTCTCCTTCCCCTTGAGTGCAGAAAGATGACTATTTAAGTACAAACAGGCTCAACCTTTTGGCAGCTGTCAAGAACATTAAAGGTCACTTAATACAGCAATTTTCAATGCATTTTCTGCTGAGTTGGAAGTAGTTCCAGCACAGGGCATTGTAAGCCACTTTAGTACAGGTACTTTCTAGGCATATGTTTTGCTTCAGAGCATTGCACTGCTTCTGTATGTTCATTACACTCAGCAATATTGCAAAGTGGGCCAGGGACCTGCTCCTAACAGCAGACTCACAAGTCATACCCTTACTTCCCAGTAAGATCTTCCCCAGATCAGCCAACACATCTCACTCCAGGATCTTTTTGCCCTCTAACATTTCCTCTGTTCTTCATCAGACTTCTGTCCTCATGCCTTGTAAAACCCCCTAATGTCCACACTCCAGTTCCCTGGTTTTCATGATTGCATCCATGGGTAACTGGCAGATGATGGGTGTCCTGCAGACTTTGAAATCTCCCTCCTCCTGCTATCAATGCAACCCTACAGACATACACAGTGTATTTTCCTAATCCCAGACTTCTGCAATGTATCTTTCATCTGACACCTGGGACATGCAATGTTGCATAAATTTGTGCCAAAATTATAAGATTCTTACTACCCTCCATTAAAGCTCATATCTAGAGGATGGATTATGGAAAAACTTGCATAAAGGGGCAGATAAATGAGAAAAATAGACTCCATAGAGGAAGAAGATGTCAAGGGGAGACATGTCTATATCTTAGGCTGGTGGACACTGACTGACCACATTCACATTTCCACTTTGGAAATCACACGGGCAAAATAGACTCCAAGACCTCACAAATCATTACGCAGTATGAATGATTTTCAGTTCTGTATTTAAATGTCAACTTTTTTCCGAAGGTAGCAACAAAGCTTCATACATACAGATTGCAAGTTAGAGAGGCAGATGATGGTAGGTGGCTCTGATACAACATATTCCTGAACGAGTAAGGCAGAACGTGTCCTACAGCACCACCTAGCAGGCTAATTTAGAAGTGGTCCATATCCCCGGATCCCTGACTACAACGATGTGTATGTGCATCAAAGCCAGGGTGTATTTCGGTCTTGTTTCACCTTCCTTGGTGTAACAGCTGCTTCTTGAAACCAGAACCATGCCAATTTGGTGATTAGTAAAGCTGGGGTGTCTGATTTTTCCTAATCGTATTTATTATAAATCTCTTAGGCGAAACCATTGTAAAAATGCAATGCCAAATTTTTGAGGTTTAGTGTAAAAAAACCTTGTTTTCTGGATCTCCCCAGCTGGTGCAGAAGCACCTCTCAAAGTCAGATTTCATAAACCCACCCAACCCTCTCTCCATATTCACCAGTAGGATAAGTAAGTCTTAGTGTGATGAGGGATTTTAAAAGCCTGAGAGTCTCTGTGTATTTCAGTTAGTGGGAGTCTGTTGTCCATCATCACCTACATACACTTTTTCTTTGTATATCTGCATGAAGTATGAATATCAATGCCAACTTACAAATCATTAGTTTGGAAGATGACGAAACTCCATGCTGAGGCTGTAGAGCAAAGACTGTAACAGCTCTCTGCTGATATAAAGAGGAAGGTAAAGCTTTTTTTTTTTTTTCCTGGCTGCCTCATACCTTGCTAGAGCATTGGCATTTCTCAGAGTTTTCAATGCTCCCATTCTGCTTGATAACCAAGCAGAAAATGACGCCTTTTTGTCTGCTACTATGTTTTCTGCTAATAGTGAGATAAATGTGGTGCATAAGAGGATCTGATAGGTGACAGAGCTGGCAAAAAGTGGCTCAGAGGGGGACAGGTGAAAAAGGTGGGATCTTTCCTCTGACTTCTCCCTTTGGGTGGCAGCAAACTATTCATCTGCCTTGCCATACTGCATAAAACCATAACCTAAGGGTAGAACTGTGCCCTGTCATGAATGAGAGTGTTTTCTTAGCAATTAGCAATCTGTTTATTGGAACTTAAAACCAAGGTTGTCATTTACCAGCTTCTGTTCACAACAGGCTATGCCTAGCCAGGCCTGTTTAGCACTAGCATTTCTAAAAATCAGATCATATAGTAGGAAAAAAATAGGATAAATATCTTCATTAGGATACTTTCATGAAAGTCCTAAAAACCCCCATAAATTTGAATGAGAACTCCTAGGTATTCAGTTTATTATCTTAATCCTTTCATGTGAACTCAGATGTCATGCTAAAATGTTTGGGAACTAAACCTTTACTGGTAAGAAATGCTTCAACCAGGGGCTGCTACAAAGAAAGCAAGATCTGTCAAAATTAATAATAAGTAGAAAGTAAGAACAACTTGCTTTCATTTCTATTCTGTTGCCTCAATCCACTACCCAGCATCATTTCCATTTGCATAGTGAAAAATTATTACCCTATGACTGCCTGGCGTGAAGGGACACTTTAGAACAACCATCCAGCATCAGTGCAAACTTCCTATAAATGAGATAAACCTAACCTTTTACTATCCCCTACCCAATTAAAATTCTAACCTGGCCAAAAGCTATTCTGTATTCTTGTTTTGCAAGGACTGCACATCCCAGGGGCAAGGCTGGACTTCCCAGAGCTCTGCCCTGGGCTGCTAGTGCTTCCAAAGGATGCTGCTCTGCCACCCAACTGCTCTGCATTTCACATCTTTCCAGGGCTCTCGGAGTGCCCAGGCTGGGGAACAAATCCACACGGCCTCATTGAGAAACTACACTGACCATCTGCTTTGAGCAAACAGTGGCTATAAAGCAAATTTAAAAAAAAAATCCCTTCGTGTCTTATTTTCCCATTAGGAATGACAGAGGAAACAAATCCTACAGGACGGACGCCAGCTCTGCCATTTGCTGCCTTCTCGGTAAGCATTCCTGCCCTGCAGTGCAGGGGGCTGTGTTGATAATACAGATGTAAAGTATTTTGCAGGAAGAACACTGGGAGTTATAGCACAAAACACAAGCGCACAGAATTAATTTGTGACGCGGGCAGAGAGCGGCAGCCCCCGCCTCACGCTGCGGCTGCCCGGGGAGGGGAAGGGAGAGTGTGAGGGGAGGGGAGGGGAGGGTGTCTCCTGCTCTTTGCCTGCAGCGGTGGGATCTTCTACCCGGCCCGCTCTCCCGAGGCCAGGCTCGGGCTGTGTCAGTGCAGGAACACCCGGGCCGCTCTGAGGGAGCCATCCCTCGCTCTCCCGAGGCCAGGCTCGGGCTGTGTCAGTGCAGGAACACCCGGGCCGCTCTGAGGGAGCCATCCCTCGCTCTCCCGAGGCCGGGCTCGGGCTGTGTCAGGGCAGGAACACCCGGGCCGCTCTGAGGGAGCCATCCCTCGCTCTCCCCAGGCCAGCCTCGGGCTGTGTCAGTGCAGGAACACCCGGGCCGCTCTGAAGGAGCCGCCCCCCGCTCTCCCGAGGCCAGGCTCGGGCTGTGTCAGTGCAGGAACACCCGGGCTGCTCTGAAGGAGCCGCCTCCTGTCCGCCCCTTCCGCCCGCAGCCCCGCCTGGGCCCGGGACCCGCGGTAGGTGCTGGGCGGCAGCGGTGCGGGGGGGCCGGGTGGTTCCCGCTGCGGGGTTGTGGATTTCTACCGCCCTCCTCTTCTATATTCTTAATTTTCGTGACAGCCCGAGCCCCGGAGGGGTGTCCGGCCCGCGCCCCGTTTCTTGATTGATCGTGCTTTAAGCAGGGCTTTCCTCTCGACTGCGTGCGATTTTAAAATAATAAATTCAGTAACACACGTGGTGTGGCCAGACCTGCCTAGATATCCCCCATCTGAGCTTTAGCTGTTACAGTTCTTTGAGTTCAGTGAGAATTTAGTGCCTATGACACCGCAGAGATAGAAAGTACTTCAGCATTTGGGGGAGGCCGCCGTGTAAGTGTGGTGGTGGTTTCATGGTTACTAAAAGATTAAATTTACAGGATATGGGCCATATAAATTGCCTTGCCGTTTCCGGTTGCTTTCCTCATACATAAATTGCACAAAGTTTATGAATAAAAATAAAGATGCCATACACGGTTAGGGTTGCAGTAGAATATCTGCAGGAGCTGAGCATTGCACTGACCCTTGGGAAAGGTTTAAAAGCATAATTGCTAAAATTTATTGTGGGCAGTTTTCCTTTTATTTTCCTGAGTATGGACTATTATGAGAAAACAAATACTCTGTGGCATTTCCTGCTTACTTTTGCATTCGATGATCAAGATCACATTTGATCATGCAAGAAAGGAGTTTTCATTTGGTAATGCAAGAAAGGAGAGTAGAGTTTTCAGTGTGGTCTGTCTTTCCCCACGCAGGTGTGGATGGAAGCTGAAGAGGGATTTTTTTTCTTTGCAGCATTTCTAATCTTAAAACGATGTTAGCCAGCTCCAGTGAGAGGGCATTCTCTGACAGGAGGAACCTGTACAGTCCCTGCCTCAGCTTCACATGAGGATCAAGTGATAGGCTCCCTACAATCATCCACTTAGAAGTGCTTCCCCCTGCACTGTAAATGACATGACCTTTTCAATCAGATCTAGACTATCAGATTTGCTGAGAGGTCATGAACTTCAAAATGGTCATTTGAATTTAAGCATTACCATTTCCTGGTTTTTAGTTCTATTATCAAGGAGATTTTCTCCAGAAATTTGGTTTCATCCAAGCTCTTGGCTCTTTAGCAGGTTTTTCTTAAATAGTATTGTCAAAAACCTCACCTCTGTCTTTAGCAGAATGTAAGAAGTTATTACACTAAGAAATACATATTAGATTGCTCTATGATTACATACATCATTGTTTTTATTAAGCTCTTAGTGTGTGTTCTGTGCAGCATAAACATTAAACAAGATTATTCTTCCCTTGGTGAATTTACAATCTGAAAGATCTTAATAGGAAGGAGTAGTAATAACATATCATTAAAACACCAGCTTTAAATCAATCTCTTTTTGTTTCCCTGTGGTTAACACTCATTTGCTGTTGATCATGACTGGTGTATCCTGGCATGTCCTGTAGTGCTGTGTGATGATGTTACAGACCCCAGTTGTCCACTCTACCCCTCTGTGAGAAGTTCTTGTCCAGCACATGTGGAAGGAGAGCATATGTCCCTGCTTCAGCTGCTGCCATACAAAGCCCAGCAGCATAGCTGAGACCCACCTTTCATGGTACTCCATGCTCAGACTTTGGTTGTTGTATCAAAGCACAATTTCCTTCTGCCACGGAGGTTTCCTGTGAGGACAGCTGGAAACACTCATATCTTTGACAGCTGCAGCAAGATTCCATGAAGCTTGTGTGTTAAAGCCCTGAGAGAAGAGACTCTGCAAATGGAAAGAGTGGCATCCAGTTTTCACTGATTTCTGTTGGATTTAGGTGCCTAATTCACTTTTATACCTTCATAGTAGCGTCATTCTAGGCAGGAATTCTGTAGCCAATAGATTTTTTTTTTTTAAGAAGAGATTGGAGCTTTCCTGGGCAGAGCACATAATATGGCTTGGATCACAAAAAGAACTGATGCTTCCCAAGGGAAGCAGGACTCATGAACTGGATGAGTTGGCAAGTTTGAAAGTTTTTAAGTTTATTTGCTTATTTAAAGAGTCATAATATAGTCGTAGGCCCTGAAACAATTTATGTTCCAGTTTCTGCTCTAGATTGAAAATAGTCTTTGTCAGAGGAATTATTTCAAAGAGAAGTTTTTAAAAGTAGCTACTGAAAGCATGCTGTTTTCTGAAAATAGCTTTTTGCTGAGTAAGCTAGAACCACTGCCTAGAATTTGAAAGCTGAAAGAAAAGAAAAAAAAGCAGTGTAGGAAAAAAGCATACTGTTTCTTGTTGGTTTTTGGTTGGTTGGTTTTTCTGTTGTTTGTTTTTTTTTTAACAGTGAGCTTGACTATTCATCAGAACAAACTCCTAAAGGAAAATTCTGTCTCCTGAAATACTTCAAACCAAAATCTGATCCTGTTTTGAGAGTTGTAGTCAAATTCAGCTTATTGAATTTAATATTCAGGTTACTGATTAACATTTTTGCAGCTGTACTGTAGAGGAGATTGGTATAGACTGATGCAATTATTGACTCTTTCTGACCTCAATACCTATAGACTGTATAGTGTAAGGCAAGAGTGGGATTGTGCTAGCAAGGACTAGACAAGTGTGTTGGGTTAATACAGGGTATGTATTGATTGCTGGGGGGAGGAGGAAGTGTGGTGGCTTTAGTACTGTCTTTATTGTGGTAAATTGATTTACTGGAGGAAAGGGAGAAGTTAATTCTTCATATCAATCATCCTGTGTTGAAAGGCCCAAAAATTATTGCGTATCTCTTCCTCTGTAAAGATATTTTGAGTTTTGTTAATGTAAAAAAATATTTTGTTGTTGTGCTCTGCTTCTCATGTTTTTTGCTTTGGTTGTTTGGGGTTTTTTAAGTGCTAGACAGATGACAAACCTATCTATGCACACTTTAATTCCTGATTTTGTGTTACGAACAGGTTAGGATTTGACTATGGCAGTGCGGTTCCTGCGGAAGGCGTCTGTGTGGTTAAAGAAGCACAAGATCGCTGTGTTGGCCGTTTCTTGCATGGGACTGCTTGGCACTAACCTTTCCTATCATGTGTTTCCTGAGCAGACGTTCAAACTGTTGCATGAGTGCTGGTCAGAGGGGCAGCCAGCTGGGCTTTCAGAGAAGCTCTGTGGTGTGTTTCAGGATGTCCTTCAAGATACTGGTGTGAAGTCCACTGACTCCTACAGAGCCTTTGCAGCTTCTGGCTTCCACCCTGTGAGTGCTGGAATTCCCTGGCTGCCCGCAGGCTCTTTGGTGGGCATCCCGCTTAACTTTGATAGCACAGCTGAGGATAAAAAAGCAATAGTCAACCATGTTGTTGTAATAAATGGCAAGAAAGTAGACTGGGAGAGCAGTGAAGGCGTCGCTTTGAAGGAAGCTCTCACATTTTCCCTTAAAGCTCAGAAATTTGCCATTGCCAGAGAAGTTGTGTACTTGCAGAGTGGCAGCCCTTTAGTGAGTGCTGTTGTGGCTCCGACTTGCTTGGCTGGGACGTTTGTCTGTGGGAGAGCTCTAAAGCTGCTTCTGGGGTTATCCACAGGCCCCCTGATCCTCCGTAGCCTCTGTAACCTTGTCACTGCCATGGGAGGGCTGCTCTGCTACAGCATCTCTTCTGATGCCATCACCTATCACCTGGACTGCAGGGCCGACAGGAAGGCAGCCAGGCTCTCCGAGGACTACGCCAGAGGTGGCCTTGAATTTTATGATAAAATCCTGTCCCGCAATAGGATTTTTCGTGGTCTGATGGGCAAACAAGGGATGGAAATCTATGCCCCGAGTGGTAACCTTTTCCCAAGGCACTGGTTCAGAATAAAGTATACCCCATACACTTACCGGAGGACTTTGATTGTTAATATTTTAAGAGAGTTCCAGGCATCAGATAGGAGTGCTTGAATTTTAAACTTGTGAATTATGTATTTTGGAACACTGCTGTGCTGCCTTTTTTTTTTCCCTTCTGTATCTTCATTAGAATTTTGGGGTTTATTTTTGCATATAGTTTGGGAAGAGTTATTGCACATTTCTTGAATAAAGAATTTTCTCTTAAAATATTAAAGACTTGCTTCTAAAGTGATCAGTTCTGTGTGCATCTCAACTCACAAGACTGCTGAGAAGGGAAACTTTTCAGACACTGATCTGGAAGTTCTGTTGTGCTGCTTTGCCTTCCTGCCATTTCAGTCTGGCAGACTGGGAGGGGCAAGTCCAGCAGAGAGTTTTGGGATCATTATAATTTAAACTGGGTGTTTGCTGTTTCTCCTATGGAACAACACAAAGATATTTTAAAAAACAGGCAGTCTTTATCATGTGGTTACATAGATATCAAGACACAGAGTCTTTCTGTTCTAAGTTCTTGTGCTGTGTATATTCGTACACTGCAATCACCATTCTTCAATAGGATACATTAGTTATGCTGCAGTTCCTACCAATACAGACAGATTATTACCAGCACCTGCATAATTTGCTTAAATCTAGTTCTGCTCTCTCCAGGACATGGTGACTGCAGCGTCACCATGAATGTTTCCCAGGAGTGGTAGTATGTAACAAGGCTGTCCTGAGTTGGTTGTTTTCTCACAAGTGGGATAAGCATGTTGAGAGAAGGTTTTTCTTCTTGCTTTGGTATCATTTTTTGTTTCATTTAAAAATAAATGTAGATGTATGTCACCTCTTATGTTGGTGAAGGCAAGGTATGAGACATAAGTGGCATTTAGTGCAGAAACTGATGAGGTCTTTGATGAAGAGTTGCCAAAGGAAATTATTCTCCTGTATCTGACTGGCTTAAGAAGATTTTGTCTGGCAGGCCAAGCTTTGCCCAGGATTACTAATCTTCTGGAGAAATCTTTCCACTATAGCCTCACTTTGATTTTCAAGATGATAGTTCTCAAACTTGTGGTTCCCTCTTCTCTATGTTTCTACTGCTGTTCCCTGGTGACATCAGAGTAGTTCTCCTCACCTCTGTCATCATTCCTACCAGCAACTTCTATTATTTTGTGTCTTCTCAGTCAGAGATATGCTGAGTGTCCTCTCTGCCCTGTCTTTGTCCTTTCTTCATCTGCTATAATAAGAACTGTCATGTGTGTGTTTGCTCAAAGCATTACTGAGTTCTGTTTTCCTTTTGAATCATATGGTGACATAAAATTGATATTCTGTCTGTCTGCCAAAGCACTGCTGTAGCTTTCCATTGCTGAAGCCATGCGTGTGAGATGTTTGAGTTTCTGCTGAAGTAATCTGTGCCTCTGAAACATCACCTATTGCTTGCACTTGTCCTCATCTCATCAAGTCATGAGATGCCTCTCTGGTGCTTTTCCGACTGTAAGGCATAAAGCTATTGTTTTTGTGTCCTTTGTGAAAGAGTTTGATAAAATTTCCTGGTCTATGGAATAAAAAGCGACTTTACCTTTAGGCAGGATTCTTTTAAAGCTTTGGGCTAAATCTTTTTTTTACTTGTCTTCCAGGTAAATCCAATATAAGACATCACAGAAGTCTATTGGTAGAGTGACATAGTGACTCAAGACTGGAATATAATTCCTGGTTTATATAGCCTGTGAGTTCAGTTCATCCTTCTGTTACTCCTTCAGACAAGTCTAAACTCCATGAAATATTCTCAGAGAGAACTTGGCCCACTTGGTTTATGTGGTTGAAGAAGTTGCTGCTATATAGAGTGCAGAAAGGAAATCAAGGCCTTCTTGGAGATTTACAACAAGTAGCAGTTTAAACAAAATGAAGTTAAAGTAATCTACTTGTCTTTTACCACTCTTTACTGTTGTTTTTCATCAAGATGCCTGCAGCTAGTGTGGCTATTTGACATTCTCAGGATGTAAAGCCCCAGTGATGCTAATGGGTTTTGCAGTTGTGCATTTCACTTGACTCTTACAGCAGGATTCTCCAAGAAGCTCCACATATCTATAAATGCTGTGTCCCATTTACCCTTCTTTGAACTCGCTGTGGCACACTGCTGTTGGTGAGGAAGGGCTGGCTAGCATCGAGACATGTGCCCATTCTTTCCAGAGACAGATTCTTGCCAAGGGCTTACACACTTCCATCTCTATATAGTTGAGCACAGTGTCATACTGTCAATATAGGGAAAACAGGAACTGCAATCACAACTGCTAAGTAAGATTTCTGTGAACTTTGGGAATGTGCAGGTTGTTCTGGAAAAGATTTTTGTGTGCCTGTGTTGCCCGGTAATTGTTGCTTGCAAGATCATCCATGCTATTTGGCAAGTAATAATAGCACAACTCAAATACATGGCCATGACAGTGCTCATGAAAAGTCTTTTATTATACTGCAGATGTTTTTCTGTAGGCAGAACCGTCACTGAAATCAAACATGAACTCCACATATTGGTGATAAAAATGGTCTGGTTTTGAGAGTTCAAGGAGCAAGCACCCCAGAACTAAAGGTGGCAATGTTCCATGTTAAGAATGGTCTGACATGGAAAAGCAAGTTCGTTCAGTGGCCCAGAAAAGGCCAAACAAATCAGTTTGTAAATAGTGTCAGTGAACAGCCTCCCCCATCACTGAAGCTGAAAATCTGAGGAATTTGAAGAACTTGTTTTTGTATTAACTGGCTTGTCTTTTGCTGCTCAGACAAGGCAGACTTTGTACAAATTTTGATGTAGAAAAGCAACAAGAAAGTTAAGCTAAAAGCAATTGCTAGGAGATGTGGATAAAAGAAGTCTAAGTCTAGTAACTGTAAAAGCAGAGTGGAATAATGAGATCTCATAAAAATGGATACTATCTACAGATATGAAGCTCTCTGTCTGGTAAAGTTATTAAAGGATGAAGAAGTATGAGTAGCAAATGACCAAAATGAGTCGCTAGTTTAAATTAAGATAAAATCTAGTTTAAAGAGGGATTTGCTTGACTGGTTTATTTGTGTTATTATCCTGAATATTCTAGGTAACTGAAAAGAAAATTATCCTTGTAACTTCTTTTTTATATAAATGTAATTCTTGCTGCTACATAAAGCTTTAGTAGATGATGCTGCAAAAGATGAGGGTCACCAAGGTGCTTTGCTCAGAATTCCCACTGAAGTGCAAAAAATGACTCACATATTTCTTTATCCTAAAAATTGCAGTTTCTTATTGCGGAGATACCTTCAGCTTGTTGAATGGTCAAAAACATAAAGTTGTCAGAAAAGAGCAAGATGGAGAGCTAGGCAGTTTTCTTGAAGACAAACAAGCTGTGGAAGTCATCTGATTACAGCAATTCAGAGAGAGGGAAATCTCCACCCAGGTGGCATGTGAGTAAAGTGTGTGGACTTGTCCAGAGGAGTTCAGTTGAAGTGTAGTGGTCCTTTAGAAAGCAGCCCTTTTTATTACAGTAGAGCACTGCTATCACCCCTTTTCACATTAAAGTGGTTTCCAGAATTTGACAGATAAGATGGTGAGAGAGCTGACAGCAGAGCTGTGGAGCTTCTTGCCCTGCAGGGAAAGCTGGTGATGCCAACATCACCAAAAGAGGTGATGCTGGGAATAGCCTACTGCTGTTGTTTTGCCCTTGGCTGTAGTAGTTGTGAAACAACCACGGTGACAAAGTGTGGCTTGCATGGGTGTGGTGTGAATTTGAATGTATGAATCAAATCACCAGGACTGAAACACAGGTGGCTTTCACCAGAGGAACAAATGCAGAGGATCCATCAAGGAGTGAGTACTGCTATGTGCAGTATGTGAGCCATATCCTGCAACTATTACCTGCTCCTGTTCATTAAAAGCTCCATGTAGCAGCTGTGATTACATTAATATAAAAATTAGTAAATTGCAGACAATCTGCTATCCGTGCATCCAGTCCCTCCTTGATTTCTCTCATCTCAGCTGGAAGTGTATATTATTGAAAGTCAGAATGCCTTTCAAGCAGAAGAATGCTAATGTAGGAAGACATGCTTAAGATCTTGGAATAAGGAGGACACCTTCAGGAAGAGAGAAATTTGGTTGTTGTCAAAACCAGACTTAAGAATAGAAAAACAACATCATTATTCTCCAGGAGTTGGTATGCTAGACAAATTAAACTGAAGGCACTGAAAAATGGCTTATGGATGTTTTGCTGGGCATCTTTTTCAATGAGAATATATTGGTTTGTTAAGCTGAAGTGATTATATTCAGGCTGCTCAAACTGCCAAATCCATAAAGTGGAGAAAATTAGTAAAATTTGGCCAGAAACCAGTCTGTTTTTCACATCTGGAAAAGTACAAGCCAAACTCTTAAGCTTCAAAGCCAGAAATGAACACTGAAATATCTCTACACTTGGAAGTTTTTACTCTCCTCAGTTTGCCTAAACTATCTAGGTTTCGGCAAACAGTTTGCCAAAATCTATCTAGGTCTCCAATTTTTAGAGAAAGAGTGTTCTTAAAAACTCAGTTTTGTGTCCAGAAATGCACTTTGATAAACACAGCCAACCCGGGTGTATGTTTTTTTTTTTACTCCTACCTTAGTTTTTCTGTAGGAAAAATATACTGCCGGAAGAATTTGTGGTGCTCGCTGCTTGTTTTGGAAAAATAATTGTCCCCCAAATCATGCTTAGTGGAGAACTTTCTCCTGTTTAGTTGTTTGGTTTTTTTTTCCCTCTTATGGTTGAACTTCCATTATCTGGAAAGTTGGTCCCTTTTCCAGTCCTGACCCGATTTCTCAGAATCACGTTCTACTTTGGCAGGAGCATTACCTTGTTAATGTAGTCAAGGTGTTAACAGCTTCTTTCAATATAAATGAGTAACAGATGAAGCTGAAGTTGTGTCCTCCTTTGTGTATGGCAAAACTACTTCTGTAGAAGTCTTGCAAAACATTCTCATTAGGGTGACTAAGAGTATTTAGAAAAACATAAGACATTGTGAGCCTGATCCCAGGTTCACAATTCCAGCACTTCTTGCAGAGTGAACATGAAGAAAGGAAATGCAGTATCCAAACAACTTTTATCCACTAACTGTTTAGTGGTTTAGTGCAGACCTGCTGACCTCTGGAAGCTTTGTTTCTATCATATGCTGGAAATTTTCCAGTGGGAATGTTGTTGTTTCTTCATTCTCTGTTTCATTTCTCCTTGTCCTGTTACTCTAATTGCCTTTTCTGCTTGCTGATTCATTTTACAAGCTGCTTTAGCTTGCTCAACCAAGATTTGTGAACTTTTAAGTGCTCACTTGCTGCTTGCACTTTTCATTTGCACCTCCTACTTTTTCCTACAGTACTTACCTGCCAAAGACCACAGCAGCTTCAATTCTCCTGTGTTTTGCTACATTTAGTCTACGTATTTTTTTCTACCTTGTTTTTTCAAGGAAAAACAATTTTGACTACATGAAAAATAGGCATTGTGGTTAAAACCTTTCCTATTTTGCAACAAGAAAAGAATTTATTGTTACTTTTGAAATTTCCATTTAGCATTACTTTTTAAAAGATGTATTTCTTATTCACTGTCTATGGCACCCGGTTCACTTTTGATCCTAATTTGCCTCTGTCACTTTTAAGATGCTGCTATTCTCTTTAAGCCTTTAGAAACTTTGTTTCCTGTTCCTGAAAACTGCCGGGTATTCAATATACTTAAATATAGTGAAGTAGGCTAGGTGAAGTATTGTGAGTTGAGAAATTATACCTAATGTAGATATAATAAAATAATCCCCACATTCCTTACATACTCTAAGACTTGATGTTGTTATTAGAGAGATGTGTACTGCACAAGACTTGCAATACATTCTGTAACCAATTGCATCTGATTTTTGGGTCATCTGCTCAGTGCATGCTCACGTAGCACCTTTTCCATCCCTTCCCAGCTCCTTAGATGCAGGCCTGTTCCAGGTACTCCAGGTAATAAAAAGCTTCTGCTTCAGCCCTCTTACCCAAACCGATTCCTCTTCAGCGCTCCTTGCCCTGGAAGTAGTTGCTGCTCTGCCACTGCAGATTTCACTGTAGCAGCCCCTGATTTAAAGGAGTTGAAAACTCAATATGATGGTTCCCTCTCCAACTTCCACTAAGCAACATGTGACAGTTCAATACCACAGTGGCTCTACCAGGTATGTTGATCCAAAAAGTCTGTGCTGCGGCTTATTTCCAGCCAGAGAGAATGAAACTTTGCAGAGTTCTGTTACCACAAATATAATTGTCAATATCAATGTGAATTGGCTAAGACTGAAGCCATAATTTGTGATATAAAAATAGGAAGTGGAATTTTAGAAGTGAAAACTAGTAACTTATACCACTGTAGCTGTTAAGAGATTTAACTTATGTGGAAGTAAAGATAAAGCTATAATCTGCATTACTATTTTAAAGCTATATTGATTCTTCAATTAATTACTGTACAATAAAATATTGGATCAATTTCTCAGTGAAGATTGAAAATTAAGATCAAGTCATGTTGTAAATAACAAGCCCGGTTTTGAAAAAAAAAATAATTTTCCCAATTTTTTATTCTTCATATTCTGACTAGACTGGAGGCATATATATAAATATTTCAGACAACAGAGCATGGTAAGAATTACTCTGTAGAAAGTTTTCCTTGTAAGATCTTTTCTCA
>VZTT01060274.1:92097-120198 GCA_013400855.1 Buphagus erythrorhynchus
TTCTTGTTTTTCTGGCCAGAACATAATTTACATGTTGCAAATTGAAGTAATGCTTTAGCAATTACAAATAGAACTGTAAAAGCATTTCTTTCAATTTTTTTTTTACTTTCCAGCAGAAGAACTGGATATGTAGATCCATGGAAATGGTCTGAGAATTAAGTGGGAAGAGTAATTGAGATTTTCTACATATTAGGGATTTCTTTCAGTTAGTATTAAAGAAAAAAATCTCTGATGAAACCTCACAATAGATGAATCAAAAAAGGTACATTTTCTTCTAGTCATGTGGTGACCAGATCTTTTTTTCTGCTTATGCAGTGAGCAGAAAAAAAAGTAACCAAACGTGGTGCCATGCTCTGANAAAAATTCGCTTGCATTGGAGAAGTGTTACGTGGAAATACCAAAGGGAAGTTTACCTGTAGCACAGATTTCCCAAATTTTACCTGGCTGTTTCTGAAGTTTCTTTTATTCTGAGGCTGGAAGAAGATTGGATGCAGCTTTGAACTCTGCAAAAATGTGTGTGTGCATGTTCCAGGGTCAGATATGTCCAAATTTTTTCTCCTTTTACTGAATGTCATCACCTTGGACTTTCCAGTCTGATGTCTGGTGTGAAATAATTGTTCCTTAGCTGTTTTTTATGGGTGTTGGCTTCAGCTGAAACTATGAAAGCTTCTGGAAAAGAACAGACCTACTGTGCAGTAGTTTTCTTTCATGGCATTGCTCTGGTTTTAATCTTAAAGATTTTCTGTTGAATTTTGCTTTGAATGGTATAGAGAGAGCCAATACAGATGGCCAAATCCAGCAGTGGTGCTTGCCTAAAACCAGCAGGAGGCATGGCTGATGTTGTGATACAAATTGGAAGTTATGAAAGGTGCATCACCCCAGCACACCTCTGCTTACTTGGCAGGCAGAATGCAGCGAGGGTCTGGAAATGACCCGGTCGTGCTCCTGCTGACCAGTGAAGATTCCTGCTCAGCCACTTGGTCACTGCTGCTGGATTTGTGCAGGGGATCAGACTGTTCTGTGCTCTGAGCCAAAGCTGCACTGCTGGGATCAAACCCATTACCACTGGAATCTGGGATGTCCTTTTAACACATGGGTGGAGGAGGTGACATTGTGCCCACTGTGTTGTGTAACATGCTAGCGTGCATGTTGAGGATATAGATCTGTGCTAAATCGTCTCCTCAGGCTTATGATTTGTAGATTTAAACCATAATCTTCTGGAGATTATATGAAAGAGGGAGTTGCAGGCACGAATGGATGAAGGGGATCCCTGTGTCATGGTGCAAGAGGAAATTTAGGAATTGTGGCTCTGGAAGTGGAAGAGACAGAGGGAATGTTATGGTAGGTTAAACAGACTGAGGACCATGATATTTGTATCATGCAATCCAAGGAACATTTGCATCATATTCATTGTAGCTAATGTGGAAACTGTTTAACTCCTTGGGAAATAAGGGACTGGTACCAAGTAATCCCACAAGGTGGATGACCGAACCACAAAGCACTAATCGGGTTTTCCTTGGACAGATTTTTTCAGCAGTGTGGAACAGTGTCCCCTCTGCCTCCTTCTCAAGCCTTATTTTGCCTTGGATTTTCTTTTTATGTTGGCTTCCTAGAAAAAAAAAAAAACAAAAACAAAAAAACAAACCAACACTTTCATTGCTACTAAATAGGTTAAGGAGAGCAAAAATACTGCTGAATTTTTTCATTATGATCAAAAAAGCCCCTTTCTATAGACTTTGGCACAGAAATATTATCACTTCATGTGACTTTTACACTTTTCCATCTTTACAGTACTTTTTAGTACTTTATATAGGTTAGTTTCTATCCAAGCTATCAAAGAGCATGCAGTATAAATTTCTTATTGCATGAACAGGTTCCATGAAAAGCAATGTGTAAAATACAGATCATGTTGTAGCTGTTTTATTTTCTTGGCATTTAATGTGTGCATCCATCATGCCATCATAAACTCATCATGCATTTTGTAACTCAGCTATTAAAAGTTTTCCACCCTGCAGTTGGTGGATGGGTTCACGGGCTGTCAGCTATGAAACAGTGATTCCCTGGCTTAATTCCCTAGCTAGATCTGTTCTGCTCAATGTCCCTATAAATAATTTAAGGAAAATCACAGATTGAGAAGTTAACCCCTGCCCTGTTTCTGATGATAATAAATAATATTGTGGACCAAAGACAGTGATTTGCCAGGCAGAGAACATCCAGGGTAGGCCGCTGTGTGTCAGATGTGAACTTTGTGTCCCTCTTGGCAGGCAGGCAGTCACACGAGCACTGGCAGCAAATCAGGGATGAGCATATGTGCTTAAGTAACTCCTGCCCAGTGGGGATAACACTTGACATTCTCTATGAAAGAGAACTTTTTTTCAGGAGTTCAGCAAAGCACAAAGACTTTGAGGACATGATTGTTTTTCCTGGAATTAACAGGCTGAATTGAGTTGCAGGCTGAGATTCTTTGGTTCACCTAATGTTACATCTGCCATGTATAATCTGGGTTTTTAAGTGCCAAGGCCTTGCTGGTAGGAAAACTAGTATCTAGCTCGAGGTCTTGATTAATGAGAGTCAAACCAAGAGGAAGGGAGACTGGCCCAAGGTTACTGTCATCTATTAATAAGACCAAAATGAAGTGTCCACACTGTGGCAACTCTGAATTATTTAGTTACCACAGATGGTCAGGATGCCATTTGAGTCAAGAGGGTTTGGCTAGAAACTGGCTTTGCTTAAAGCCTGGTGTAAGGCATATGCAGCAGGTGTCTTGTTTGCCAACAGAGCTATTTTCTTTTTCCCATGGAGCTTTGGCCGTTTAGCAGCCTAGATGTTGGTCCTTCAGAAGAAACTGAGTGACCCTCCTCAAAGAGGCAAGACTTTTATTTGTGCCAAGTTTGCCACTCAAAAAATAGGATAGTTCCAAGGTGCCTACCATGTTCTGTTCCTAAAAATTTCTGTTTGGTCAATAATGGAAAAAAATTGTCAGCACAGCATTGCTGTTACTCTGTGGTATCTGTTGGCCAAGCAAATGGTACCATAGGTTTGATGTGTATATTATTTTCAGGCAGCTCTCAGTTTGTGCTTAATCTGCATCATTTTGAAAAAAGTAGGGTTTCAACACTTGCTACAGAAATTGCCTATAACACAGATGATCTCAGTGGTTTATGTTTTTAGTGAGAAGTACATAAGAAAGAGAAGAAAATATTTGAGCAACCTGACACCTTGATCAATATGGTAATGCTAGGTTGACTTAATACTTTCATCCAGACTGTGGTGGGTGTATCTGCAGCCTCTGGAGAGCAGAGCCTGCTGGCTTCCCTGATCAGATACAAATGCAATCCTGCAGGATTTTTAAACCTATATTGTGGGTGAATACCCCCTTTCAGGTCTGCAGTGTGTTTTAATATATATCTTTATGGGGATTTTCATTAACAGAGCCACTCTCTAGTTTTGTCAAAGTCTACTGAGGGTTTTTTCCTTGTCTTATTCCTGCCTACAAAATGATTATTTTCTCTACTCTCTCATTGCTCATTCATTAATAAATTTAGTAAAACAGATTGATTTTATTATGGTACATAGGAGTATTTTGCAATCAAGCTTATGTGACATAGAAAAACTACCAAATATTTCTATTTTTTGTTTTCTGTCTCTGAGCCGGCTTCTCATTGATTGGCATCCCTTGATCACTCACTCTTCAAAAGCAGCTTTTTGCTGGGAGAATATAAATTTCCATTAAAATTATTGTATTCATTTTCTGATCATTGTTTTGTTTACTAATTCAAGAAATCACAGCAAAGCATCACTTTTTGTAGAACAGCCTTATTGTATAAGCCCAGCTATAAGCACTATGTTTTTGAAATCTTTAGGTGATTAAAATTAGCATGATTGTACTACTTGTGGTAGAATAATACTGATGTGTGAGAATCTCTATTGACAGTCACTATAAATGGGTAGGAGTTAGCTAAGAAGTGAAGCAGGGGCATCAGAAGGGACAAGTGGTTCTGGTGCATGGTAAAATTGAATATATGCTTTTTTTTTCAGACAGTTTTCTTCTATGGACATAGATTCAACATTTTTTCTGTTTCTTATTGATTCTCTGAGAACAGCAACTTCATATTGGGAAAGTAATTTTCTTTGTTCAGATTCCCAACAATCAATTAATTATTTGGTATTTGAGAACTCATAACCAAAAGTGACAGGGTAGGAGTGAAGAGAAGTCAGAATACATGGTGCCACAGCTCATGTAAATTTAGGTATTATGAAAAGGAAGATATAGTTGAAAATAATGCAATATCAGTTCACTTGTTTTACACATTTATTGTGTTTTTAGGATGTAAATTACTTGTAACATTTCTTTTCTAGTAAAATACTGAAATTATAACATTTCCACGTATGTGTATGTTAGAAGCGAGCCACATTTTTAAATTAGGAACTAGAAATTCAGTTCATCTAAATGGCAGCAGCTCCTCTGAAATCAGCAGAGTTACATTAATTTATCCCCCTGTAAGTCTGACTGTCCTGAAAGCTAAGCTTATCTAGACAGAAAGGTCTACTAGTTGACAAGGATCAAATAATGCATATTTTATACATCTCCTCCTATTCCTTATAATTTGGTAGTAAGATGCCTGTCAGGTTTATATTCAATACAGGAGCCCTTCCAGGGATGCTCTTTTGTCTTCTCAAAGCAGCACAGCACCAGCTGTCTCACCAAGGTAGCAGGGGAGCAGTTGCCACATCCTGGCCATGTCTCCTGCCTGGATTTTCAGAGTGCTGTGTGTGTCAGCCCAGCATGGGCTGGGGAAAGTGGTAGTCACCATTCCAGTGCCCCTGACCTCAAAGCAGAATGGGTTTTGTGCACCATCAGCCTAAAGATCCCGTATTTGGTCTGGTTTGGTGACTGGTGTTAACAAAAATTAGTATTATAGGGAAAATCATTTTGTCCATTTAAGTATTCATCACCAAACTGGTTGCTGGCATCCAAATTTCCAAGTATCTCATGTAACTTCACTCCTACGTGAGGATGAGGATATCTCCTATTTGGAGATGTTTGTCTGATGTCTGTCCAGCTTTCTTGTATACAGAGGAGGACCACTAACATGACATAGTTTTCTAGACAGACAGAATCCACTTTCTTTATGCCAGTATGTTATTCAGAGTCAACAAGAGGTAGAATGGTTGCATTGGAAAGGAATTGCTAGCTTGAGAGCTCAGAGACAGAAGGGTTTGCTGCAGAACAGTAAGAGTGCTTGAGACTGTCTAAATCTTTTAATGTGCTAAATCTCAGTTCCCTAAACTCACAGTCTTTTTATATTATGGTAAGCTTGTCATAACTTCCAGATGTAGGCTGGTAAATAGTGTATCTTATATTTACCAAATAGGAAAAGAAAGTTAAACCTTGACTATAGATTTTTTTCTACTTAAACTTGCTGGAAAAATGCAAGATGGCATGAACTGTGAAGTACCAAGACAACAAATTTAGTTCAGCTTTTTCCTGGGGATGAATATTCAAGGACATTGAAGCCTTTCTGCTTCAATTCTGAAAAAGATGCAGACAAAGTAAATACTAGGTTTGTACTCTTTTCTTTTCTTTGCACATCAGGTATCAAGGCTCTTGCCAGTTTTTATTTTGGCAAGCCCAATTACCAGGTTTGCTTGCCAGGGCTGTAGAGAAACATCATTTGTTGGCAAGATGGACTAGATGACATAATCTTCATGGTTGTTCCTTGCTGCAGCTTCTTCTGCTAAAGATTGCAGCACTGTTGTTTTGAGGTTTTGTTACTGCTGTTGTTTCTTGACTGCTGAAGTTAAAGCTACTTGCTTATAACAAAATAAAGTACATTTTATTTGAAAGATATGAGTATTTATCAAAGCTCTCTTCACAGGGTTTGGGTGTCTGTGGGCCACGTTTTCAAAGGTGCCTAAAAACACAATAAATGTGTAGAGAAACATGAAGTGACTGAGAGGCTAAGTGATAGTTTGCTCTTTGAACCCAGTCTCCTAGTAATAAATGTTTCTCTACTGAGCAAAAGGATTTGGAAGAACAGATTTCCACCTATATTACCACATGAGAAAAATCTATTAATCTCTCTCCCCTCTGCAGGAGTGCTATAAATGCACCAAACCATGAAGATAAGTGTTTTTATACCTTGTAATGATAAATTGCCCATGTTACTGTTCTTCTTTTAAAAGCAGGAACTATATAAGGCACTTCTTCAGGAAATTGGCTCTCTCCTCATTAAGCTAATCTTTTGCCCCAGAACGTGGAGTATTCCACATGTTCACAATCACTAAAACATGCTCTTACCATTAAGTTGTTAATGAAGGTACCTAAGTAAGAGATACCATTACAGTCATTACCTAGTGACAAGATATAAAATTATTCTGACACCTCATCTCTCAGGCTGAATTCTGTTCTCATTTGGTGTTTCATTGTCAAGATAGGAATTAAAATGATAAAGTCAGAGTTTAGCAAATTTGTTTCTTGTCTTGAAGCCATATGGTCCTGTTTCATGGTGGTAACTGCTGTAGCCTTCATCTGTAAGCAGAAGAGAGGCAGTAAATAAAAAAGTTAAATAATTTCTATGGTTATTATTTTAAGACATGACATAAGTGAATGGAAAATTGCCTAAACTAGAACTGGATAATCACCATTTACTCTGGCTGTCTCTGGACCACAGGATCCTATCCTAATCTCCCCTCTCTCTCCATCACCTGAGATTTAGATCTGGCCAGAACCTGTGCTGCTATTATCTTTTCTTTCTCGACACACCAGTGTTTTCTTTTAAAAGTAGCTATGAATTACAGTTTTCTATGTTTAAAAATTACAAGGTCATAAATATCTGACTCTGATCTGGCCGGTCAGAGACCAAAACAGACTTTTAAATAGCTGGCAGAGTAGACAGAGACCCTGTTCTGTGAATTTGCTTTCTGTTTTTCTTATTTATCTTGAGGAGAATGTAGTAATGTGCATTATATTTAAATAATGTGTGCATGTATTTTATGTGTTTATTTTATTTTGCTTCAGCTGCAGTGATCAGCAATGCGAGTGCAAAGCTGAGTACAGGTAAATTGTAATGCTCGTAAATGGTTTGCCAAAGCTTCATTACTGGGAGGAAGCAGTAATGCCAATTTGCAGCTAGAAGCATTTTTAAAGTAGCTTTTCATTCTAGCAGAAGGGAGCTTGATCTGCTGCAGGAGAGTAACATCTGTGTACGCACTGTAGGGTGCACCTGCACCAGCATTTCAGTTTGGCTCAGGAGCATGATTTTGAAATGTCTCTTCTAACTCTGCTGGGTGTGACTCCCCATCACCTTGGCTGGTTATCGAGTGCCAACTCAGAGCCCCCATGTTCCTGCATTCCCAACACCAGGCCAGCAGCATGACTCGCTCCAGGGGGCTGCAGCACGGCCACCACGTTATTTCACACAGTGCAATTGAAAAAAGCCAGCTCCTTGTTGTTAGCATTACCACAGCAGCAGTAAGAACAGTAATACTGATAGTAGTGATGATGTCTCACAGTAAGAAGGGCCATCCTGTAATGTGTGCATGACCTTTCTAAGAGGGAGGGAGCCCTGATCACTATGGACACAAGCCAGCATGTGCCTCCAGGAGCTGGGAATCACTGGCCACATTTTACCTCACAGTATGCACATCTCGTCTATAATTTATAAGAAGAAATACTCTATTTATAAGAAGAAACTTAGGAAGTACAGGCTGTTCACAAGGTTTTGCACCACAAAATGCCAGGGCTGTGCTGTTTTGGCCACTGATGACAAAGGTGAATTTTTTTCATGGTGGTAGTGTGTTTATATTTGAAAATTAACAGAAAGGAGACAAAAGTAGCACCTGCATGCCTTGGGGTTAAGTCTTGGAGAATATTTGCATGGCTGGAGAATTATTTATAGAGTTGGTGTATCTACAGTCCTGCAAGAGCAGCATTTGATCAGAAATTGAGGACTAATTGCAAGCAAATATAAACTGGTCAGTCTCAAACAAATAGACAAGAAAATACGAGATTGAGCGTGTTCAGGCATTCAAGGAAGAAAAGGGCAGAAAGATCAAAACCAACATAAAGAATGACAGTCAATGCAATAAGGACGTATCAACCAATATATATGCAATGATTTCTTATTTTGAACTTTTGAGTCACTTTTCCTTGGTTTCCTGTGTTTCTTTTATCTCTATATTGATGCCAGAAATATTGTGATAGCATAGAGATCCACTAGTGTGCAAGAGCTTGCACGTTTGAAGCTGAGATTACAAAGTACTTGGGGGCTAACACCAAGTCTGTTTACCAGCCTAGAGAAAAACAAGCTCCATGAATACAATTTTTTAATTTGTAATGAATAAATAACACAAAGGAAATTGATTTGGAAATAACTATGCAAAGGAAGAAAGTGCTAATATTTCAGTGCAACATTTGCATGAAGAATTATTTGCAAAGTGTTATTCAAACATATATCAAGGTACTGAATAAGGAAAATATTTATCCATAATACGTATTTGATAAAAATATTGCCCAGCTTTGCAATGAATAATTCAGTCTGCATTAGTAAGATGTGCATGACTCTGCACATTGTTCATGTCTTTATAAATGTTGTGGTAAATTGCTACAGGTTAATAGGTACTTATATCTTTTTCTGTGTAGAATGCTATTAGGTCCAATTTCTCAAAGGAGTTGAGCCACCCAGAAGTTTAAATATGATAATGAGTTTCAGATACTAAATCTGTGTGTAAATCAGGCCATGGCAATGTTAGTCACAGGGAGGCTGTTTGGGACTGGCATGGAGGGATAATGCAGCAGCCCAAAGCAGGGACATGTTCTGTAGGGCTCTGTGTGTATTCATTTCACCCTAAACATCCTTTTCTTATAAGTAAAAAAGGCATGTTTAAAATGGATAGGATTTAGTGTTTAAAAGCTGATTAGAATCGTAACAGATTGCTGGTGGGAAATACTAAAAGAAGGATAAGACTGATTACTGGACACTGTGATGAAAGATGACAAACCCCTGTGAAAAACAAGACACAATAATCTAGAGAGCTCACTCAAAAAGATCTCCCCACCATGTTCTACTTCTGTTTCATTATAATTGACATTTAGGCAGGCAGTGGGAGTCAGGCAATGTAAATAGCTGTGAATCTGGCATCCTGTTGTTAAGCCCTGGACAGGCAGTGAACAAACCCATGTTCCAAGCCACTGAGATGTATACGAGGTATGTGTAAGAGAAAAAAGAAAAATAGATTGTGAAACAGTAATAACATTTCTTATAGATTTAGCTTTTTTAAAAGCTCATCATTCTAAAGCAAACTGCAGTTGCTTGATTCCAAAAACTGTGCTTTCTGAGCGGATTTAAAGTTAAGCTGGTTCAATTATTCACCCTCTGACTTCAAAGAGCTCTCTAGACTGCATCAACCCATATGCTTAATTAAAAGTTTGCATCTGTTGTAAAGCAGTTTTGATAACACAGCGGTCGTATTGCCATAACGAAGATATATTAATAATAGAACATTAAGAAAGCATTGTATCTGTTTATATCTCTCTGCTTATCTTTATGCACATCCTAACAGACCATTATTTCTGTACACTGAACTATCCAGTGACCTTAGAGTGGGGATGTACACATTGTGCTAGTGAATATGAGTTATTTTATCAGGAAGCCAGGCCTTGAAGTTCACTGAAGAAAAGCAGGGCAATACAGTGCAAGCCACCAAGAGCACAGGAACACAATGTCAGCAGGGCCTTGAAGGCACAGGACATTACCAGAAGCCTTAAGCACACATCACAAGTAGGAAATTACTTTTCTCAAGAGAAATGAAATCTTGAGAGCTGGGTAAAACCAGTTTTAGGGCCTTACTGGGACATGTGTTGTGTAACAGCCTATTGCAGCTGGCTGGCAGCACTGGTGGAGGTTCCTGTAGATGGAACAAAAGATTGCAACAAAACCAACTAGTCACACAGGAATCTTATTTCAGAATTGGGTATGCAAATTGATCACTCTGATATCCTGTATGGATGCATAAGTAAAATTATTTCATCATTATATTTGCTCTAGTGATGTATTGCTTGTGTTTGGTTTGAGGCTTTGGTTTAATTTGGGTGCAGAAAGCTGTACATTTTGGTTTTTCTTGGAAAACAAACATCCAACTGCTGTGTTGCTTAAAACACCTTTGCTTTATTCAAAGCTCGCAGACCTTCATCATCCCTGATTATGCCATTCCATATGTCCAATCCTAGCATAATTGGCATTGTAAATCACTGGAAAAGACTGCAAGAAGCAGATATGCTTAGACATAAAATACAGGTTTACAGCCTATATGGTTCTTTGTAGGAACAAGATTCTTGTGATTGATTTTTAAGCTAAAGAAAATTCATGTGCCTTTTTTGTCTGCTTTTATTTTGTGCTGACATAGGCTGATAGAGCAAATAAATAAATAATGTTTACACAAAGCTGTACTAGAATCATGTAGGTTTTATAGCATGGTCACACCTGAACAACTTGATGATGTTGAGTATGTAAATTAAAGATGTTCTTGCTGCATAAAAAGATGCTGGATGTTGTAAGTGACAAAGCTGAAACACTGACTTACAAATTAGCTGTGCCATCCGGTGAGCTTGTTAAGCAGCATCCCCTCAGGAGACAGCAGTAAATGTGAATGATCAGCCATGAATCCACTTAGTGGATATCCTGTAAGGATTCATTTTGAGCCCACATTTTTTATCTGTAGACAGTTCTTAAAAACAGTATCTGTGAAATGATTCCTTAGTGCAGACGTTTGGTACAGGGCTGGTGTTACAACTTCAGGACTGCCTTTTTCTGAAAGTAATAATAAAGGATTTGACTAGGAAATATTGTGAGCAGGATTCTGATCCACCAGAAGTTAACAGTGCATGTCAGCTGTGGGTAACGGGCAGCCAGCCTCCCTTGGGATCACACAGGACTTTGCATTAAGGCAAATGTGCTTTCCCCCTCCCTTGAGACTGAAGTTTCAACCTGCAGAAAGAGCATAACTTCACACTTGAGCTCTTATTGACACCTCATTGCTAGAGACATTACTCTTTCATTTTGAGACCTTCTTACCACTTTTCCATATTTGACCTGCTTTTTCTTTTCCTTTTCTTTTTGAGAACTAGTGTTACATGCTATTCTAAATGAGAGAGTTTCCCTTAAACAACTCTCTGAGAGATGCCTTCTCAGGTGTTTGGGGTTTTTTTCCGTGTTATACCTGATGTTATCTACACAAGTGGTCTGTGTTTTTAGGAAGTCATTGATCTCTACTGTATCAAATCATAGCATATTCATTAAGGACCTGTTTCGAACAGGCAAAATTCCCTCCACTTTTCTATTTTCCTTTATATCCTTGGTATCTGGCCTCTGACTAATGTATTCTGGCTTCTCACGCTGTCTCCCTTCCCTCAGCACCCTTTATTCTGGAAAGCTTTCCTTGGTAACTGCCTGGCTTCCTCTGAAGACCTCTCTAGGAGAAAATGAGGTGCTATTGGCAACCTCAGGAATAAATAGCTGCAGCCTCCATGCTGAGACAGGACAGCATGCCTTCAGACCAAGCTCCAGGTTAGCTCACACTGTGGATCTGAGCAGGCTCTGACACGAGGTTATGTAGGCCAAGTCTGCAAGGTTCTGCAGGGTGTTTTAGTCACCTCAGCTCTAACAGGCTGTGTGATGTAAAAGCAAAAATGCATCTCTTGCTGAAAGTCTGAGCAGTTGTATCTTAAATATATATTTTCCATTTCTATTTTCTCTTGAGAGGCTATTCATGCAATAATAACCTGAATTGGTTTGTACTGAAAAGACCTAACTTAACGCCATTTTTCAGCTTCAGAAACTATGTTAGAATTTTATTCTACTAGGATCTAATTTGTTATTTCACTCAAGCAAACCCAAGATGTCCACATTGCTAAAAACAAACAATAACAACAAAAAAACCCCAGCCTGGCAGTTTCAGCAAAATTTTAACAGCATTAAATGATGCATTAGCCATGACCACATTACTCTCACCAGATACAGCATGGTATGTTATACGTATTAGCAAAACTGACCTTCAGTTATGAAATGAAATTAATACATTTGAAGCACATTTGGCCAAACTTCTACACTTAGTTTGGCAGGGCAGCCCCCCAGGCTACTCTGAGATATGCAGTCCCTTGGCAGTACTACTGGCATGTCAAAGCTGATAGCATAGAGCTGTGTTCTCCTCCTAAGGTGAGGAGTGAAGATAGAAATCACAAGTGATTCAGGTGGGCTCAGACCCTCTCCCTATGTGGACCTTATTCCAGGGTTAGTTCCAACATTTGGGGCCAGATGAGGCTACAGGGACCAGTCAATCTGACCATCCATCAGAGAACTACAGCTACTGCAGCTGATAAGTTTGCCTCATACAAATTATATTACTGTACCTGGCCTGCTTTTAATTGAGCACTATATTTCCCTCTTTATTTGTGGCTCAGCTGTGGCAAAATCGCTAACATACAATTACAAAAAGCTCCACAAAAAATCCTGTGAGCCTTGGCTAAAACACCAAGAAGTGTAATTACTGATGCATGCAACAAGCCATTTCACTTGTGGTGGAAGTGTGATCCTAACATTGATTTTTTCCATTACAGCATCAAACTCCATGTATGATGCATTAACAGTGCTTCAGTGGGTGGACATAAAAATCTGTCACTTGTTACAGCTGCCTCAGTGCCTGCCCTCTAACAGCCTCAAAACCTATGCTGTGCCCTGCCTGGGGGTATTTCAGTGGTGTGAGAAATGATCACTTTAACACATGAGAAACCAGATAGTGAGAGGGGACATGGCAGCACATCCTATCTGCAACATTGCACCTGCCACAGCACCCTGAATGGTGCAGGCAAGGGAGTCGGGGGGTTGCAAAGTGGGCAGGAATTAAATGAGTAATTTATCCCCTGAGATAGGGAGCTGCCAGTGCAGGTGTACCAGTGTACTCTGATACTGCATGTGGGGCACAACCTGCTGTGCTTGGGGTTGGGTGAAGCCCTTTGTCTCATCCTCATATGAAAGCACTGATCCAAGGCATGCATGAAAAAGAGCATTCCCACAGTTCCTATTTCTATGTAAGGATATTTTCTAAATTCCTAAATATAACTTCTGTGTTATCCACTTGGTCCACCTGCCAGCAAATTTTCTTTTGAAACACACTTGGTAAATGGTTGCTCCATGTGGCTTAGCCATCCTGCACAAAGTTTTAATTTCCTCTCTGCCCCACCTTCAGAGGTTCTTAATTTCCCCTAAAATATGTGCAAGGTGTCTCACTAGGATCCTCAGATCCATAAAAAAAGGACAGCAAAAGGAGTCAGAAACAGCACATTGGACTCTCCACCTTTCAAAGGTGGAAGTTTTTGGAAGGAACAAACTGTAACAAGAGTCAGGTATATCCTGTCAGATGCTGTGGTTAGAGGGCTGGTAAGAAGAGGTGGAGGAGTGCATCAGGATCTATGCAGCATTTGGGTGAATCCAGAAATAATGGTCTTGTACCAGCCCAACATATGATCAGTCTGGAAAAACTTGCTCAAGTTCAAGAGGTTACAGGCAAGAAGATAGTTAGGAAAAAATAAGTGTGGAATTGGGAGAGAAGCAGAGAGGATTGTGAGAATGAGAGGGGATAATGAGAGGGGATAAGTTGTTGTACTTTGTGGTTAACCCCAGCCAACAATTCAGCCCCACACAGCTGCTTGCTCACTGCCCCTGGTGGGATGGGGGAAGAGAATTGGAAGGGTCAGAAAACTCTTGGGTTGAGATAAGTACAGTTTAATAACCAAAATAAAATAATATTAATAAGCATTTGTAATGAAAATTATGAAAGAGAGAGAAATAGAACCCCAGAAAGACAGGTGATGCAAAAAACCCCAACTGCTCACTACCAAGAGACCAATGCTCAGCCTGTTCCTGAGCAGTGGCCCCTCACCAGCCTTCCCCCAGCTCTATGTACTGAGCATGATGCCATATGGGATGGGATGTCCCTGGGGTCACTTGAGTCATCTGTCCTGGCTCTGTCCCCTCCCAGCTCCTTGTGCACCCCTCAGCCATTTCACTGCTGGGTGGTGCAGAAAAGGCCTTGACTCTGTGTATGCGCTGCTCAGCAATAATGGAAACACCATGAATTATGAACACTGCTTGCAGCACAAATCCAAACCACAGCCCCAAAGTAGCAACTGTGAAGAAACTGAGCTCTACCCCAGCCCAAGCTAGCACAGTGCAAAAGCAGTGCAGTATTTCTTGAATGTGCTAAATAGAAAAGTGGTAACCTGCTGAGATTTTATATCATAGGGTCAGTTTATGTGTGCTTTTTCATATGCTTAATACCTGAAAGTGGTATCACTCATCCCGACTTTGCTGATATTAGTTCTACCATAAAATGACAGTCAGGCACTCAACAATTGTGATTTGAAGATAAGTTAAATTTATTCAGTATCAGCAGTGCATCATTCTACATGGCTTGGAGCAGTGTGATTCATTACATGCAAGAATCTCTTGCAAGAATATTAACTAATCTTACAGGAATATAAATGTGTTGAAGAAATTTGGCCCCAAAAATTACTTCCTTGCTTTCAGTAATTCCTACTAGTATTTATTTTCAAGCAAGCTTTCCAATACTGCAAACTGCAACACTTCCTGGCTTTGTTGTTGATTTTTGTATGGTTAACTGGAGCAAAAAAGGCCTACATAATGTTTGGGTTTCTCCTTACAAATGGCAAGAATAAGCTCCAACCCAGGGACTTTGAAAACTAAATGCTTCCTCCCTGGTATTCCTTAGCAACCAGAATTTCTCCACCCAAAAATAGTCTGACGCTGTCCAAACACAGAAGCCAGCAGAAGTGGAAAAGAAACACAGGGATATTTTTGCTTTCTTTCCTAGTACATGCAGATAAAGAGCAATATTTATCTGCACACATGAGATCATTTAAACTTTTGTAGTACCCTATCAAATTTGTATTCTTCCTACCTCCCCCACTGGCAATAACGTGCTACAGAAGGAGTTCTCTGAGCCACCCCTTGTCACGCTGCCTCTGTTGGTCTGGCTCCATGGAGTCACCTGTGTGGAGTTACAGCAGCTTCGTGGAGGCACTCGGCAGGGCCATGGGAGAGGCTGCCTGGCCATGCTGGCTCTCATGTCTGGCTGTGATGGTCTCTCTCCAGCCTGTTCTCTTGCCATGAATCCCCTCTCAGAGGGGACACCTTGAACTTGCTGCTCCACCAGCACTCAGCAGACTGAAGTCCCTGCCTGAATGGCAGACACTCAAACCTACTGCTGCTCTACCACATCTGCCCTTCCCTGTGGTCTGTGCCCCCCACATGCCTCCAGCTTTGCCAGGAGGAATTCTCATCCTTACAGCTACTCCTCACCCTGTGTTGGAAGGTTGCCAGCAAAATTAGAAATTAATTTCAGGTATAGCAGTGGTTTTACGTGATGCAACTGCTTGTCTTCTGGGAACATGATTCAATTCCCAGAGTCACTGGGCACTGAACAGACTGTGCAGAGTAACAGTTTTCAATCAATACTGACCTGAGCTGGAGATGAACCCATCTGGAAGAGATGAGAACCTCAGCAAAGCTCCCATTTACAATTCCCTTTGACATGCCAATTCCCTACCACTGGCTGATCCCTTCTTTCCCAGGATCATTATGAAGCAAACTATTTCATTTAGGTCACGACCTTTTGTCTGATTTTTCAGAGAATTATGACCTACTTTGTGGCTGGACTTTGTGCTTGCTTTTAATTCTTCAGATGGAGTAAAGAGTAAGTTAATTACCAGAGGACAAGCATTTATTTTTAATCTTTTAATAATTTATTTTTAATATTTTAATAGCATCTCAGTGTAACTGGTGTAATGTAAAAATATTTAGGGCCCTTCTTTGTAAATCTGTTGCTTTTACTCCTAACCTTGATGAAATGTCTTATACCTCACTGCAGAGTATTACATGAAATTCTGCCAAAATGAAACCTCTGGCCTGAAACACTGTAAGGAGTCCATAGCTTAGAAGAATGCTGCACCTTGCCACTGGCTAAACTTATCTAAGCTTAACCATGTCTACAGGAAGAAAGGAAAAACAAAAAAGGAGATTCCCTCTCCCCATGCTCTTAATCCACCTTTCTCTACACTAATCTGAAGATGAGCTTGTGAATGGTCAATAAGGAGGCCAGGGCCCAGTTTGCTGAGCATCTGGCCTAGATCCTCAGCTGATGTACATAATTTATATTTTGAACCTCATCAAACCAGCAGCAGATTGTGATCCTGAACAGTAAATATTGACTGCTATGAGGCCCTATTGAGCTTCAACAAGCCATTCTCTTCTATTCTTGTTCTTTTCCCAGATTAAGTCCAGATAAGCAAATTAAAGCATGTCACAGCAAGACAGGCCAACATAGCAGGGTTTTGAAGCTGTGTTTTGATTTTTACTGGAAAGGAAATATGTCACCGATGCTGTACCTTAACCAGGTCGTATTGCAGTTTCCCCAAATTATATTTACTCCTTTCCTAAAACAATAAAGGTGCTGTTAATTGGGCCATAACATACAGCACATTTATGAATAGTGTGGCACATATTAAGCAGACCTCTAGGAACAGGGGGTAACCAGACACCTGATAGAGACACAGCCCTGAAGACCTTAATTATCTGAAATGGTCTCCAACCTTTGTTTTGCTTTGTCCAAGTAGAGCCTCCAAGACAGGCTGCAACACATTTATCCAATAAACTGTCACACGAGAAAGGCTGTGCAGTGGTGCTTGGTTGGGCCTGCCTGCACTGAGAGGTAAGAGGATCTCAGGTTGTTTACCAGAAGATGTTGCACAATGCAGAAGTTAAAACCAGGCTGGCAGGCTCTGTGGGAGCCACACTGCATAGCACTTCCCCAGATGCCTGGGTCAAAGGCTTGCACAACATCAGGAAAAGTAATGTATATCTGTGATATTACTTGAAGAAGCTTCATAAAAAATATAATCTAATGTAATTTTCCAGCTCAGCATACAATTTTGAATTTCTAAGATATAAAGAGAAAAAAAGGACTAGTTTATTGTATTGACATATATTGTTTAGTTAATTTCAGATTTTGTGGCATTCTCAGTAAACCATTTCACACATTTAGGTAATTTCTTGATACAATTGCATATGAGTAATGATGCCAGGAAATACAAACTTGCTTTATCCCTCTTTCATGCAGTTCCAAGTAGGAAGCTCTGATGAAGTCAGAGCAGTTACTCCAATGTGAAACGTACGAGTCTCACCCTCACACCACACTGAGTGATGCTGTCACTATTTTGTTTTAAACACACTATTCTGCACTGAGTCTTCAAATTTATGTTATTTGACTCAATAAATGTTTGATGGTCTCAGTGTAGCATCTAGTGGAGAAAGGGTAAATAACAGAAAAAATGCAAAGGAGAACAGTGCCATTAACCCTGGTGCACAGTGGGGATGAAAGTGTGCCCTTTTGGGGAGGGGGAACACTGGGAATACTCCCTCCAATCATTCAGTGGAACACTTCGAAGGTTTCTGCGAAGTGGCTGCAGTTAACCAGGTACAGTGCGGGCTTCTAATCCTGGCAGAGCAGGGTGGTATCACTGGCCTGAATTCAGCTCAGGAGAGTCTCTGTGTCTGAGGTACACAATTGCTATGAAGGCAAATTGTCCTTTAGAAACTTCCCTACTTAGTTTAAATTTGCTTTTGCTGCAACAATAATGCTTCTGTCCTGGCTTAGTCTGTTTTGTGTTTTTTGAGTTCATGCTAATACTGTCTCCAAATTAACTACAGACCCAGAGCTGCTGTTCTCCAGATTTTGTCCTGACTTAGCCCTTGCACAGCCCAAACAATGTCAGTGTTGCTGCAGCAGCTGGTCACACTGGAAACACCACAGCCAGATCTGGCTCACAGGGGACTTGGCTCAGGACTAGTCCAGGACCCATGGTGCAGCCATGGGCTGAGCAGGGCTCAGGGAAGTTGTGCATGCACAAGCAAAGCAGGAATTGTTCCTGCTGCCTTTGCATATTTAATCTGGGATTCAAGGGCTTAGCTTTCATGACATACCAAATCTCAGCAAGTCCTGAAAAATGGGGTCCTCTGTGTAATTATTTAACAGCAGCAAAAAAAAAGCTTAGTGCAACATTTTTAATATATTTTTTTTTCGGAATGTCATTATTATATCCTGTTTATAAACAAATTAGAGTAGCATATCCATGATAAAAGAGAATAAAGCTTCATTTTCAATAACTGTGACCTTAACAGAGTAAAGAATAGAAGGCTCATTTTATAATTATTTTCTTTAAAATTTATTGTGACTTTTCAAGTGCATAATGTCTTTAGTATTTTATGGGAGGTGAACAAAGAAGCACAAATCCATACACCAGAGTCTGCCTCTAGGCACAGTTCATAGTGAAGAGCCCTCCACTGTTAGAGGGGGGAGACAGCTATGAAATTAATGATGGGTTTGTAGAGCCAGTTCCTCATGATATGGCATGGAAATGTGCTGCCTTGGGCAGGAATACAAAATAGAGGGTATATCCCTTATTAACAGTACCTCTAGAGAACACTGATTAATCCAAAATTATCTGAGATACAATTTCTTTGCAATTCATGAGGCCTCTGTATGTTGCCACATATGTGTAGCAAGCAATTACAGAATAATCTGCATTAGCCTTGTGGCACTAAGCAATAGGCAGCAGAGTCAAGGGTTCCCCATTCTGTATTTGTCCTTGCAAAATCTTGGGAGCAAGATAGATCAGATCTGCTCACTCCTTCATCCCCACTAGCACATTGGAAGGTGTAAAGTAGGGGGGATTCCTGGTTTCTTACCTTGGTGCAAAGAGTAGAGCTGATAGTGCTGCCTGCAAGCAGTATGACTGCCCAGCTGTCTTCCAAAATGCCTCCCAGGTCATCTCCTAAAGTGCCTTTCAGCTCTGTCCTAATCTCAGTCCAAACCCTTGTTACTTGATGTTTTCCTACTCCTCTGAACTGCTGGGGGTCCTGTCCGGTGATCCCAGAACAAGTTCACTGCAATTAGGGTAACTATCCTGGTTTTTGAATACTTAAGAAAGGGCAGTAGACATCACCAAAAAACCCCTCTCACTTCAGTCCAATGACTGCTGAGCCTAGAGCTGGAGAGAAAGAGCTCCACATTTTTACCTTTTTACACAGAAGGAATTCATTCACACTTTGTACTGTCCTAAAGGTGACTTGGGAGTATCAGTAACAACATTATTGGTAAAGCCAAGCTTTCAAAAAAGAGTTTGTTTCCAAGATTGTGAAATAATACAGACTCATTTTAATTTTCATTCTGCTGTTCTTTGGGTTTTTTTCTGACTTTTTCAACTTTCAAGTTTCCAGGTCCCCACAACTATTATGACTAGAAACATCATCATTATCACTCTTATCATCAGTACTATGGCTGTTGGTAACACTAGCACATGAAAGCTAAGATTCTTAGATAACAAGCAAATTTTATGAGCTGTGGGTAACATTACAGACCTGCTATAGATCAGATAAAAGCCACATTAAATGTGCAACTAAATGCTAGCCTTGCTGGTGGTGTCACCAGAGCCATGAAGCCCTGAGAGATCCTGTCCTGCGTGTGTGGTCCCTTTGGGGTTGAGTAAGGAAGGTGCAATACTGTGCTTTGTTGGTTTCAGTATTGTCATTCTATAGGGCTGTCAACTTACCCTTTACTGGCATCTCTCTTCTTCTATTCCCTGGTAACCCAGAAGCCAATTTCGTGTCTGTGAAAGCATCTTTCCAGGGCTCTATTCACCAAATGGCAAATAGTTTGAAAACTTCAGCTGACTCTCTGGTCCTCTTGTCTTTACTAGAAGTTCCAGATGTCATCTGGTACACTCCATCCATACTAGTTTTAGGATACAAATATTTTTAAATAAAAAGGAACACATACAACATTTTGCACTCTTGATCTGAAAATATTTTTCTGCCCTATTAGAAAATGCAATGAGCTGAATTTTCTGTAAATGTTGATGCTTTTTATTATAATTAGTCTGGCTAATTTCTACATCATCAGCCCAAGCTTTCTAAAATTTTTTCTACTTATGACATGAACTTTGGAACCACTTCAGGAAGCCAGAAAGTGAACATTCTATGAATCAAAAATGCAGAATAGGTTGTGCAGTTCCTGGAAGAACTTAACTGGTCAACAAAACTGTCTTGGCAATTTTTTTGCAGGGAAGCTAGAATGTGGGTGTACCAGGAACTATTTTGCACATATGTTTTGTTTAGCTGAGTTGCTGCTGTGCCATCTTTATCTTTTTCTTATGACAGGCCATATTTGGCAGTTTTCTGTACCACACTCTAATTCAAGGTCTGAGCAAACCACAACAGTCAATAAACACTCTTTTATTTTTCTCTTCAGAGATATTTGTAAAGAACACTTACTTTGGAAACATGTCATGTTATACTGCAATGGAGAAAGACATTTTCAGGACTGGGGTTGCATTTCTGGCTATATTTTACCAGTGGGGGAAAGAGCCCTGCACTGCTGCTGGCTGTTGGCAGACAATGCCAACCTCAAAACCACAACTGTGAAACTGTGGTGCAGTGAGAGGTGACACACGGTCTCCATTGTGTCTCACACGAGTGATGAGTTCTGTGCAAACTTTTATGAAGAAGCCTGGGAAAGGCTGAAGTAACCAAGCACTACAGGATTTTTTTTAAAATCTGCAGGGGAAAAAAAAAAAAAAAAAAAAGAAGATATCACAGAGAGGCCATTTTCTCCTTTCTTCTTATATATATATTGGTGTTTTTCAAAAGATTTTCTGATGTTCTACTGGAAACAGGCCTGAAATATGAAACTGCCCATCTGAAAGTGTGAGCTCATTCCAGTGTTTGTCCTGTAGATCAAGGAAGCAAAACCCACTCAAGCAACTTCTTTACTGATGTACAGTGTGTACTGCTTATCTACACAAGCTGCTATCACCTTAAGTGAATAAAGTGTGTGGCCTTCACTCAGGGATCTTAGCAACAGAAATGTAAATAGCATTGAATACAAAACACAGCAACCTGTGCACTTACATCATTCTTATTAGAAGCAGTGCTATCTGACTTTCAGCTTTGAAAGAAAACCATCTACTTTTCTGATAGTTACCTACAATTCAGTCAAATACAGGTCAAGGTAAAGTTAGGGAAAAATAAAATAAAGCCTGTGGAGGTGAAACCTGTATGTGTGAGCTGCTCATTTCAAATATTACTTGAATTTTTTAATGACTATAGAAAGAAATCAATAGTAGAATTGAACTAATTCCTCACAAATGGAGCCCACTTATACTCTGCTTTTTGCATGTATCTTTCTCTCCTCCCAAATACTCCAGAAATTTTCTGAAAAGTTCCAAATCCAGAAGGCTTTAGTGGCAGTTGTTAGTGCTGGGTTGCTTAATGATGGACTTAGAGAAAAAAACTATTTTAAAACATGCAACACAGCTCAAACCAAAGTTATAGGCCTGTTGCAGAAATTACTAGGTGAGGTTCTTTGGGCTAAGTCAAAATGAAGGTCTAACTAAACTATCATTTTTGGCTTTGTATCTATGCAACTGGTTTGCTAAATTAAGATCACTGGATCTCATCTCCAAATGTTGATTAAATCCCTTTTATGGTTCTAAAAATGTTCATTAGATGTTTCATTGATTTAAATGTTTTACTGGGATTTCTTAGGTTCAGTCCCCACAGGATATGACAGGAAGCAAGAGGTCTGAGGTGGCGACATCTTTCTGCTGCAGCTGTAATATAAGAAAGGCTGACCTGAGTCACACCAAAGGTCCAGGTAACTTGGTGCCCTGCAGTTCCCTACAGTGGAAATACAAGAACAGAGCAGTTACAGCTTAATTTCTCCTCCTATTTACCAGTTCAATCTCTAACTATCTAAGAACAGAACTAGAGGCTGTACCCATTTCTCTGCAAAGCAGTATGTTTTTCTGTAGATTTGTCTAGGAACTTCTTGCAGCCCGAAGTATTTTTGGCATGTAAAAGGTCTCATGATGAAGAATTATCCAAATTAAGCAGATGTTGTTTAAATAGTAGTTCCTCTTGCTTGTTTTACACTTCCATTTGAAAAAATATTATTAGATTCATTGTTGTTTTCATAAGAAATAAGTAATTGCTTCCTGTTCACCTTTTCCATGTCAGACTTGATTTTTGATACCTGTATTACATCTCCCATTTCTCATCTATTTTCTTAGTAGTTCCAGAGTAACTGTTCTGTCTTAGAAGGTATTCCATCTTTCTGATCAATCTGGTCACTCTCTTTCCTGTTTTTTCATGTTTTTTCCAATGCTTAAGATGCTACCATGTGTCAAAATGCTGTAAGCAGAATTTTGTCTTGTATTAAAGGAACAAACATGATTCCTGAAGATATATACAGTAGCATTTTATTTTCTTGTTGCTTTTTCATTCTCTTCTGTCCTTATCAGTCTTAACTGCCTCTCAGAGCACTGAGATAATTTCAGAAAACTATCCATAATGACTTCAAAATATCTTTGCTGACTGATATGAACTAATTAGAGCCTACTGTGTTGCACAAGTAGATTTTTTTTTTGTTTTCCTTTCATTGACATGTGATCATTGCATTTTAGCTGCTATTTTATCACCTACTCCATCTTTATCATGATGTTTTTTCTTTTGGCTACTTTGTGTCAGCACTTTTGGTTTTGATTTTCGTGAATAATTGTGAATCTCTAGAAAACACTGCCCAATCCTGTTTCACTTACCACTTGTGAACAGGTTATAAAGCTCAGGTGCATTTGGAATCTGACTTGTTACTCCCTTTGTGACCAATTACCCATCCATCTTCCCTTTGAAGCAGTTACCAATCACAAAGAGAGCTCCCCTCCTGGGACTTGTAAAACTGTTTGGGGAAATCTTTATACATGATTGCTTCATCCAGGCTGCATGTTAAATGTTCTTCACGTCATGTCCACAGCTTCTTTATCGGTCAGACTGGAAAGATACCCTGAACATGCTCTGTCTCCCTGACTCCCACACATTTGGATTTCCTTTCTGTGAAAATTAGACTGAGAGTAAAAGCAAGCTGGGAGGAGGAGAGGAGGAAGAAGATAGCAGAAGATGGTACAAATTTGGTCTTCTTCCAACAGGGAGTTGATTACAGCTGAAGACTCCAGTGTCCCAGTGTTTATACAAAGTCTACATAAGCCAGCTCCTCTTTATCAATATTTGCTGACTTAGCTGACATTTTTAAAGCACTACCAGGTTTGCAGTTTCCACTTCTTCTCATTACATGTTAGACTGACTGGGTTGTCATTTCTGTTTTCTCTGAAGTCTTGTCTAAAAATTTCTATTCCTCCAAAACTGAGTTCATTCCAAACCATAAATTACAAAGCACAGTTAATAGTTTGGTGATTTCAGATCCAAGCTCCTTTTGAATCCTAGGGTGAAAAATACATTCTCCTGGCAGTCAGGTACTGTACAGTTTACTGACTAGCTCCAAAACCACAGGTACCCAGTTTTGCAAATACATTTTTTCTGACCATGCCCCTAAAAAAGGTTTTGTTGTGGCAATCACCTCAAAATCTGCCATAAAGAACAGTGACAGGAAAAAAAGTACTTCATTTTCTCCTGTTTTCCCTGAATGCTTCTGTTACGTCTCTGTTGTCTGCTAACTCTTCCGATTCTCTGGCAGATCTGTTCTTGATGTGTTTGGGAAAAAAAAATTATGCTTCAAAATACTTTTTACCTGGTTTATAATGGGTTTTTTTGCCAGTTTATGCTACTTGCCAGAGTTTATGCTTCTCCTTTTGGACAGAAGCAGAAAATAAAAGTATTGCATGAGTGAATGCACAAGTGGACTTTACAAAATCACTCAGCTGTTTGCAGTGGGTATCTAGATGTTCAACCTTGTGGTACTTTGATGTGCATTAAAGGCAAAGAAGTTTGTCAAAGGCTGGCTGGAGAAAAAAATGACCTGGTGAAACATGATCCAGAAACTGTAAGTACTGATGTTTCCATCATCTTTCAGTGCATTTCTGAGCATTACCTATTACATGTATTTATAAAAGAAATACAGGCAGCCTCCAGACTGGATGATAGCTGCAACAAGCTTATGACCACAAATAACTATTTCGCAGTACTCTAACAATTAGTACTGTGGAGCCCTATGACACCAGGTATTGCACAAACTTAAAGAGAAAGTGAGTCCCTCTCCCAAGCAGCAAAATTCTTCTGTCCTCATAGCTTAGGACACTGCTGAACACTCATGTTTAGTATTTATGTCCATACTATGCACTATAGATATTAACAGTGATCCCAAAGCCATGTTCCAGCACAAATTTCTCTGCCATTTATGCTGAGCAGTGGCACTTCCCACATGGGATTTGGCCAACTTTAAGGTTGTTCCCTGAGAAACATGTGTATGTTCTAAAGGCTTTGCTAAATTAGTACCTTACTTTATAGAAAATGTTATCTGCTAATAAACATACATTATGCTTGATCAAGCTTAGTGTTAAGATTAAGTGCCTTGTCTCCTCTTTTCACAGCTAAACTCCACCTGTGGTGAGAGTAATTTATCTTGAATTGCTTTAATGCAGTGTTTAAGTACGTCTTCTTGGCCACAAAGCAGTTTGCATGTATTTCAATGAGAGGCTTAAAATCCCATTCACATTTTTAATATACATTTTTCTCACATAAATTATCATAGCTTGGTTGGCAGCTCTTGCATGAGTAATAAGGTTGCTGGCACAAACACATACCATGGACCTGTTACGCAAAAGAGAAGCTTTTGTTTGCTTCTATATTTACACAAGAGGTTTAACTTGTACAAAATGGTTTGAGATACTGGTGTTTTACTAGCAGGACGTGACAAGCCATGAGATAACATATCCTCCCCAAAATGCATCAACAGAGTACAGATAAATCCCCATACACTGGTTTGAAAATTAAACTCATGCCATGCAAAATATCTTCACAAAATGCTTTCATTACTTATGTACACAGGCAGACTTGTACACAGCCAGAAACTTGCTGTTATATGAAAGAGCCATGCTCCTGAAAGAGAATTGAGCTGAATGCACTTTTTACATGAGAAAGGAATGTGCTCTTTCAAGTAAGTAATGACAAAGTGACATTTCAGTTTGCTGTCTCTCATTCATAATTTTGAGAAGTGGTTGCTCAGGCTATGTAACATGTAACTCAGAATTCTGCAAAGTAAGTTTTTTGCTGAATTCTGCATTGTAAGGTCTGAGCAATATTTGCACTCAAACATTCTGCAGTGCAGTTTTGCTCCATTGCTGCTGTAAGAGTATGAGCTGGAGAACTTTGCCTCAGTATCTGTTTAGTGCTCTTGCAATGTAGGCCTGATCTGAAGTACGCTGCACATGGTGGGACTCTTCCACTGCCTTGATTTAGGGCTTTGAATCAAGTCTTCTGTAAACAACAAAATGCAGAAAAGACAATGTATTGCAAGGAATTAACTTTGGAATGTATATATCGTATCTGTATGTGTCACCAATTTTGTGTGAGATCAAAACAAATCCCTTTGTAAAACTGCAAGGTTACATTTGCAAAAACAATGTTGTGTAGTTCTAGGGTCACCACATTGAGTCACACCATCACACACTCTGTTGAAAGTAATGTATTAATTATTGCTCTTCTCAGATTGAACATAACTGTATGTTTAACACAAACCATGCACAAGAAAATGATATGAAAATGTGAAAGGCAGAATTGGAATCTTAAGTGCAAATGGATTGAAATGTATGTGTGAAATTTGTGACTAAATTCGACATGATCTGAAAGAGACTTATCAGGAAACCAAGACAACTCTGCAGCCAAGGATGCCTTTAATGCACAGAAGAACATATGCCCTGCTCGAGAGGCTAGCAGCAGCTCACAAATGCAGGATGCAATTGCTGGATGTCTCTACTTGCACCACAATCAGTCTGTCAATGTAACTACAGAGATGCTCAGGAAGAGCTGGGGAAACAGGAATGCAATAAGGAATGGCATTACTGATGCTGTGTGCATTATTTTGGGGCTCTGTGAAATTATCAGTCTAGGAATTGTTCAATCCAGGGGAATCATTCACATTTCAAGCTTTGTCATCTTTTAGACCTTCATTAATAAAATTTAAATCTCAGCAATTTATAACTGTTTTCTACTCATTATCATTAAGAAGTCTGTTATTTAAAAGTGCTCCAGAGATTGTGATCTGAAATATCTGCTTGACTGCTTTCCCCAAGTTCAGTCTTCTCACCCCTGATTCAACCTGTTCCTGAAAGAAGTCACTTGGAGTATCCTGTATAGCCTAATACTCACTCAGAAATGGGAGAGGTTACAAGTCCTTGGACTATTTAGCCCATTAACATGGAGGAGGTACGATTGCTTTATTAAAAGTAATTGGGGGAAAACACTGCCATGAAGGAAGGACTATTTAAGCAAAAGAACAAAACTGGCAAAAGAACAATTTAGGCTGGAAATGTATGTAAGGTTTGCAAACATCAAAAGAATGAGATTTCAGAAAGCCTCCTAATTAGAAGAGAACGTGCGAACTCCTTCAGTACTACTCCACATCTTGCTATGGTTAGGAATGTAATTGTGAAATCCAAGAACTCATTCCCAAACACTGGACTCGGTAATCTTAAGGGTCTTTCCCAGCCTAAAGGACTCTATATATTCTATGTGTCTGTTATTAGGTAAAGAGCTTGTTGTGAGAAGTTGTATTTTAATAAGTGGACATTAAAGACATTTTTAACCAAACCCTTTCATACACAGTGTAAGTACATCAAAGGACCGGGTTGTGTTAAACCACGTCTTTGAACGCAAACCTTCCCACGGGCCACATATGAAAATCTTTATGTGGCCAAGAGGCACAATTCATCTCATACGCTGCAAAGCTCCGGCAAGGACCGACAGGCAGTAATAACCCTCTGGGACATTTGCAGAGTGAGGCTGGGTGGCCATGTGACCAAGGCGGAGGGTTATGACATTAAGACACCCCTACTGCTCCTGTGTGGCTCATTTTTCCCTCCGAACGGAGCGGGTCAGAAGACCAGGCCTGCGGCTCCCAGGGGCACAACCTCCCTGAGCAGGAGCCCGTCCCACTGGCGAGGTGAAGGCGGCGGGACAGCGGCGGGACAGCGGCGGGAACCAAGCACAGACAGTGACGGCCGCTTAGGGCCGCCTGCCTCGGCGCACCGCTACAGGCGTGAGTGACGGCTCAGCTGACCAATCCGCCGCCTTCAGCCATGGTAAGCCCAGCCAATCAGACCGCCAAATGCACCCTCGGTCCTGCCCCCTCCCTTTCGTAGACCCATGACGGACCAATAGAAAGGAGAGCACAGTGCCCGCCCCCCTCCGGCTCTCGCGAGCTCTCGGGTGCCGCCTCCCGCCCGCCGCCGGGTGACTGCGCAGCCGCCATGTTGGTTGCTATGCTGCCCGCGTGAGGCGGGCGGGAGGGCGGCGATGAGGGGAGGAGGCAGCGGGTCCTCCCCCCTCTTCCCCCACGGGCGCTCGCTCGCTCGCCGGCAGGGAAGGCGCCTCTGCAGCGCCCCGCCGCTCCACCTCTCCCCGGTCTCCTTTGCCTCCCGGCCGGGGCTACGCACGGGGCAGCCGCCGGTCCGTGCGAGGCAGTGCCGCGCCCCGTGAGGGAGAGCCCCGGCCCGTGCGGCCCCTCCGGCAGGTCGCTGTGAGGAGAGGGGGGGAAGGAGAAGCCGGAGGGTGGGGGTGTCCTCCGCCTTCCCCCCGGGGCTCCTCCGTCCTCCTCTCCCCCAGCTCTTTCTCCCCCTCCTCCCCCCGCTCCCTCGGCCCAGCCGCTGCAGTACGATGCGGCGCTCGCCGCTGCGGCGGGGCGCGGGGCGGCTGCTGTTGCTGCTCCCGAGGCTGCGGCTCGGGCGGGCGCTGCGGGAGGACTGAGGGGGAGGGCAGCGAGCGGCGCCTCCGCTCCGGGTCTCGGTCCCGATCCCGCGGGGGGTGCGGGCGGTGCGCGTGCCCGAGCGTCTGCGGCGCGCGTGCNCTGGGCTGTAATCCTCCCCGCAACTTCGCGCTCAGGTCGCCGCGGGCGGAGAGCGACTCTGCCCTGAGCTCTTTTGGTGAGGAGGGGCTGTGTGTGCGCTCTCCCTCCCGTTCCCTC
>VZTT01060274.1:120231-131359 GCA_013400855.1 Buphagus erythrorhynchus
CCACCCTTTCCCTCCTCCGAAAAAGCAGAAGAGCCGTCTCCCCTGTGGCGGGGGGGGTGTGGGGGCTATGTGGAGCTCGGGGGATGGGGGGGCCGCGTAAACAGCCTCGAGGGGAGCGAGCTGCGGGGGCAGGTCGGGGTCTCTAAAATGCGGTGAACTCTGCTGAACGCCTGAAACAGATTTTTATTTTAGCGTGTTTAATAAAAAACTTTGCGATCCTGTGCTTTCTAGGCACATGTGCGCGTTGCCCTGGTTATGGGCAGGGAAAATAGGCTTGAGTGCTGTCGTTGCATTCCTCTGGTACATTTTTAGTGTCTCCCTCGAGCAGAAGGCTTGTATAATCGCTGTGTCTATATGCGACAGAGGCTTTCCGTGTACCTGGGGATGGGTTAACTCGTGCATGCTGTTGCAGCACTGGCTGGAAGAGGCACAACATCTTTTTCCTTTCAAAAATCTCCAAGAGCTAGTAGCTAAAACTAGATAGCTGCCAGTGTACGTGAAATGTTCCCACCTCTGGTCTGTTCGAAGGATATACATCGTTCAGATGTAAAATACACGTGAATTAACTTTATGCTGCTATTTGCACCCATCCAGGACTTCAGTGTGGCCAAGCTGTTACAATTTTTTCAACTGTGAGATAGAAAATAATAGTGTGATTTCTGTATTACAGAATGGATCTCAGCTGAATAATAATTGTTAGACTGCAGTGTGCACATACATTTGCTCACCCACAGGGCATTCTCTTGCCCTGAGCTAAACTCAGAGTTCAGTGGTAAGGGGGTTTTGTGCGTGCACGTTTGCCTGCTTGTTTTGGCAAATAAGTGCTCTGTAATGTTGGGAGCCACCGACGTGTTCACACGCGTGCAGACATTGTGTGCTCGTCACATTGTAAATGTGCTTTACAGGAATACAGGAATGAGTTACATTAGAATTGGAAAACCTATTTTTTTTATTAGATATATATATTGTAGGAAAGTTTTCCAGTTCATTGCTTGAACATAATATATTCAGTATTGTAATCTTATGAATGCCATTTTCTTGACAATGGATTTCTTGCTTCACTGACCTAAAAAGTTGTTTTTACATATTGGCATGACTCTGGCTTGCCTCATGTTGATAAAATATGATTCTGGGTGATAAGCTTAGGAATTTGTACATGTGTGTCAATATGTTTCCCAGGCAAGTTTATACTTTATAAAGTCAGAAATGTACTGTTGGCCTGATTTTTTTGCTGTAATTTTGTTGTCATTACAGTTTCTTTGTATTTTTAGATGACGTGTGTGGTTTTAATTTTAGTTTTTCAAAGTCAGATTGAACACTGAAATACAAATGCATTTCCTTCACATGCAGAAATGTATTAAATAATTTTACCTTTCCATATGTTTTCCTTATGTTTGCAGTTAAATTTATTTGAAATCAGATTTATCACCTATTTAGAGTTTACTTCCATGGTTTCTTCTTGTTCAGCAAAATTGTCCATGGAGTGTATTGTTTGTTGCCATGCTTTACAGTTCTCATGTCCTGTTAATGTCTAATTTAGGTTGTACATAGCAGTATTGATTGAACACCCCTGCTAAAAATACTTTCAGGGTTGGGTACACTTACACTATAGCAGGAGTAAAGTTTAGCCAATAGTGTTTTTCTGTGACTAGAATTAACTAATTATTAGCAGCTATATTTTAAAGCATGAATAAAACCCCAAATCCTTTAATTTTAGAAGTAATGCTAATGGCTCTGTGGAGTGGATGAGCTCTCTAATGAGCAGAGTTCATGTAGTGCTATTTACATGTCACTGCCATTAGCATATTTGAAATATACGGTAATTTAATACTCGGGGTACATAATTTTGGTTTAGATCCTGCTTGGCCCCGTTTGGGCAGATGGGTCCACCTGCAAAAAAGTTGCTGCAGGAACTTGAGCTCAAACATTGGCTCAGTAGACACCAGGCCTGTGTTTGTCTTGGGCATTTGCTGTGTGTGAATGTTTGGTTGTGTTTGTGTGATGTCATAGGGGCTTCTGGGCATGCAGAGCTCCTGGGCTGGCAGCCTAATACAATAGTGTGTGACATGATTACTCGGGGATAAAGGGACTTTGAAAAGATTGCTTTCATATTGTAGCAGCACTGCTGAAAGGTCCTGAGCAGCATCTGGGGGTTCCATTTCACTGGGTCATTATTTATGGTTGTTACTTTATAAGGATTGTACACAGGAGTTTTGTGCATTGGTTTATGTGCACGTATATAAAGTGGGATGCATGCTCTGCAAGCGTGTTCTTGAGAACTGAGGGGAGTTACACTGCAGGGGAAGGTAGCCAGGATGGGTTAGCCATAAGCTCACCTGGATGTGGGAGAAGAAACAGCTTGCTCAGGGCAGTTTAGACTTTGGATGTAGTCAGTGGGCTAGGTAAATGCCTTCTGAAAATTACAGTGGATTGCATATTCTGCTTTAACTTTTCAACTGGTCAAAACTTTAATTAAAGCAAACAGTAGGCATGTGCATGGGTTTGTTATTTTGGTGTTGGAATTAATGTTATCCTATTTTCCTTAAACTGATAAATAGTAGATTTCTGTGGTTTGTCTTCTTGGGTTTTCTTACGACCAATAGTTTGATCCTCTGATTCATCATTATTGTGCCTTGCTCCTCCCCTTCCCCAGTCTGGGTTTAAATTTGGTGCAAGATCATACGAATCCCATGTCTTCACATCCTGTTTCTGTGTCACCTCACTTCCATTCTCACCAATTATAAAATGGTCAAACAAGAGAATCTTTCAGCAGATGGTTGACTGTGCTTTTTTTTTTTAATAGCACACTTTCACTCCGGTGCTGTCACTTTTCATAAAATGGTCAGACAAAATTCTCATGGGTTTTAATGTGCTCCAACCTAAATAACTGTAAAAATGGTTTGTGTATGTCTATAATATAGAATTGTTCATGGGGAAAAGAAGGAACTGTGAAGGTGGAAGAGGAAGGGGAGAGGAGAATGGCCTGAGCAGGAGGCAAAACCCAAGGAGCTCAGCAGTGGGCTGGTAATGCAACAGCAGGTCTTTGCTGTCTGGACCAGCTGCTCATATATGCTTGTTTGGGAGCAGAAGCTGTTTTTCTTTCAGGACTAGTAATCCACTGAGGTAGCACAAAAACAGTTTTCTCTAGGCTTTTGAAAACCTTTAATTTCTGAACTTCCTTTGGAGTTCCTTTTAAGTTTATATTTGTGTACGTATATATAATTATTATAGTATTATATATGCAGTTACACATTCAAAATCTCCATCTTTATTTTGGAGAATTTCAAAATTATTAGAAAACTATTGCTATTTGCCACTTGCAAAATCAATTACTTCGAGTTTATAGCAGTTAAACGGTTCACAGAAGTTTTATTGATGTGCTGACATACCAGAATTCAATGTCCAGATGTGTAGGTAAAAAGAATCTGGTTAACAGCACACTAAATCTGTGCTGGTTGTATGCAGTGTCCCAGTACATGCCACAGAATGTTACAGCTGGTGGTCACAGAGATTCTCAGCAGATCAGGCAAACATAACTTGATGAATTTCTCTTTGAAATGTGAGAATTGAATCAGCCTTTCCTTTCTCAGCTTATACACCTTCAAAAAAATACTTGGTAGGGTGATGCAATTAGACCTCTCTTGGCGCACTACTTTGCCTCACACTGTAATTACTTCTTGGACAAGTTTACTGTGACTATTGGATGATAAGTGCAATTCCATTTGTGTGGTTTATGCCATCTCTACAGTTACACGAGGAAGGGGGAAATGGCTAATATCCATTTAAAAATAAACAGTATTTTAATTATGAGTATTTATGATCTGTAATGGAGAATACTCTGGGAAATATTTTTACTGATTGGGGTGTGAAGTGAGCTCTTCATTGCCACTTCACAGTTTTCAGTCTGACACTAAGATTGATGAGGAGGAAATAGATAGTCCACTTCTTATGGCATGTGCATTCTTGCATTGCCTTTCTGGATATTTCTTATCTTTTTCAGGGTAACTAGATTAGAGAATAATAACTGAATTATTCTGCATGACCAAAGGCCCAGATCTTCAAATGACATTCAAATGTAGTGCTGATAGAGATTGACATTTTCATACTTGCACTTTTTTTTTTTATTAGAATGGTATAGATTAGATTTAAGGAGGATGTATTCAGTTCTCTTATTAACCTGAGTTTTGGACTTTAAATTAAAAATTGCTAAATATCTGCTAGTCAAAACCTTGTTCTGACTGGTGCTTTTTCTTGGGAAGCATCAGTTTAAGTCTGAAGGTATTGAGTTCTGTGTGATTTTGCTATTTTGTTTGATAGTTTTAATAAGCTAATGGAAAAAAAAATTAAATGTAAGCTCTTTTCTGGTGTTTGCTAGGAGTAACAATTTTAATTGATTTGGTTTTGTGCTGTTACTTGTGCTTGGGTTAAGCAAATGATCCTCATTTTTGCTCCAAAAGGATATTATTAACTTTTAGAACAGTTGAATGTACTTTACGTTTTCCTGAGTCCTTTGGCCAGTTTTTTGGATTTGTGTACCGACATCTCTCTGACCTACAAACCACCTGCCCACCCAAAAACCCAACCAACCAAACCTCCAAAGAATGTTTTGTGTCTGCTGCAAAAGACAGAAACAAATTATATCAGTAGTGCTCTGAAACTTATGTCAATTATTGAGTGCAATGAAAGTTACATAAGTGATGTTTTCTTAGATGAGAAAAGGATTCTTAGTTAAGTCGTTTGCTTTATTTATGGCATCGGTCAGGTTTAAAACCAGAAATTGAAACGATCTGCAGCAGATCACTGTCCGTGTAAGCCAGAGCAGCAGCTGGTAAAAGAGCCTGCTGTGGCTTCTTTGTCTCGGAGATGTGCTGGCATACTTTGTCTTGGAGTAGGTTAACAAGCGAGATTTCTGTGTTTTCTGGTCACAGTGGAAGGTGATATTTGCAAAAGAGTCCGGAAAATGGATTTGAAAACACTGCAAAGCTGTGTTTTTAAAAGGAGAGATTCAAGTGTGACACACCAGAACTTGTGCTCTCCTACTGTATCTCCTAGATACAGTGCTGAAGTAACTTCATACTTAGTTCAGGCTTGAATAGAGCTAGAATGTTGTTAATTCCTGTCCTTCAGGTAGAGTAATCACCACTTGGTCAATAAGAGCACAGGGAAAATATACCTGTTAGTGGAAGAACAGTTATTGCTGTTAATGCTCTCTGAACTTCCAACTTGGCACAGTTTTTTATCTGGGCCAAGAGATAATTTCTTGATGGTGCTTTCCCTTATATTTTCCTAAGCCATGAGGTTATAAAACATGTTAATTGTAATTAAAGCTCTTATAATGATTTAAACAAAAAAATAATCCAAAATGTGATGTATTTCTCTTGGTACAGAAAAAAAATGCTTCTCAGATTTTACAGCCATGATTCAATGCTTTTGCTTAAAAAAAAGACAATTTAATAGGATGATCACATAATAAAACTGGGTTTGTTTTGTTTCCAATAACCTTGTCATTGAATTCAGAGATATTTTTGGGGGGAAAAATCTGCAGTCTTCCCATGAAAAATTGGCTTTGGAGAGAGTTAAAATTAGCATATGTCGCTTTGCATTTGTCTGTCTTGATACATGCAACAATCTTTTAGTGTCATCTGAAAAAGTGAGACATATTTTTGTCTATTGATGTGTAAATAGGGTTAAAGATGACCAATGCTGATGTCCAGTGATGTATTGCATTGTAAGTTGTTTTTTCCCATGTAAATTGTGTGTATGTACTGCATATGCCAGTTTTGTCTTGTGTCTCTAAATTGCTTGTAGCCTCTGTATTGGTCTTAAAATGTGTTACTGAGTTTACAGAGTGCCCCTATTTAGAAAAGCTTTACTTTTGGAGAAGGGATGTGTATCAATTTGTTTGACTTAAAAATAAAATTTTATGGAATTTGGCATTTGAGTTTTAAATCTGTGGCCTATAAACTCCAAACTGTGAGCTGCTATTAAGACTTACCTTGGAAGAGGCTCTTGCTTTTTTTTGGGAGGCAGGCTGCAGTTAGGATTGATGCCACAGTCTGTTTTTAGTACTTGAGTGCAAATGAGGCTGTGGATGAGTCTTGGGAATCATAATCTACAAGTAATTCCCCACTCACTATGTTTTAGGCTTGTCTGTTGACTGTAAGAAGACAGTGCATCCTGTTAGCTCATCCAAGTGCACCTGCTTTCCATGGAGCAGATCTCTTTAATATTTGGAAGGATGTAATGTTTATGAAAAGAAGGTTTTGAAAGACTGAAATGTTTCTGCCTCTAAAACTGAAGGGGTATAACATCTTTGTCTAAGTTGGGATAGGAAAGAGGAAAAGAAAGGACAGCTGCAATGATTTTAAAGTGTGGAGGGTTTTGGTAAACATAATGAAAAAGGAAAGGTAAATATTTTTATTTTAATGTCAACAAATCTCATGACCTGTTGTGAAGTTTGTGCCGAAATAACCGTGGTACACACAACTACAGGAGGGAGAAACTGAAATACAGAATTGATATTACAATGGAACAAATACACCAGAGGGTTATATTATGGCATCTTACCTCCAAATGATTGGAATATTTTTTTTTTGGCTTGTTTCCTGCGAGCTTAAGTAAGACTACTGATCTAGATTCTTCAGTACTAAGGGCTGATACAGTAGCTGCTAGTTGTGGTTCTGTCACCTCTTCTCAAGTTTGCTATACATACAGCTAGGTGAGGAGGGACAGAACATTAATGGTGGCAAAAGTTTCTCAGCTTTCTTAACCTTCCCTAATTAAAACTTTGCTTCTCCTTTCATTGTATGATATATTAAAATATACCATGTAAGTCAAATTGGTAAACTACTCAGGCTGAAAGTGGCTTGAATTTTCTAAACCTTCAGATATTCAAATGTGGACTAAGGAAATAATTTTGGAGTTTGTTGTTGGAAAAACATTATTTTTGCTTTTCTTTCCTGGGTGGTGTAATGTGGTTGCAATTTTTTGGCATCTGCACTGAATAGGTATGCTATTGCTTAAGAGACTTATGGAATTGGTGATACTATCTCTTCCCTTTTCTCATAGTATAGATTTGAGTATTTTGTTCTACAGTTCCTGGATCTGCTTGGGGAAGTAGCCATGTGAGCATGTGCCTGGGGAGGGATGCAGTGTGGTGGATATTCCCTGGGTTCTTTTGGTAAAGCTGGTTTTGACTTCCACAATCCTCATGTTTGCATAACTCTTGTAATTCAGAGTTATTTTCAAGCTTTTGCAGTAGTTAAGTAAATTGTATAGAATTGAATAACAGACATAATAAAGATATTAATTAAAATATTGCTGCTTTTGAAAACATGCCACTTGGAAGATTGAGAGACATACAGTAGGAAAATGAGGTGTGAGTAACCACTAAGGATGTATATATACAGTTACACTTAGAACAGAATTCCTCAGTAGAGGACTAGAAAATAGATTGAAAATGAACATCTGACAAAAAGTCCTCCAAGAGGAAATTCCTGCAGGAGAACTTCATTCTTGAGATTAATTAAATGAAAGATTAGAAATTCTCTAGATAGCTGTAAGCTATTTAATAAAACTGAAGTAAGCAATTAAAAGACTTGGTTGTAGTTACTAGCAGAAGCATTACCTCCTTTTAATGATCGTGGTGCTGTCCCCTCCCCAGTTACATATGTTCTCCCTCCTTTTACAGGAAAGCTATATGGGAGCTCATTAATGCTTTCTGCAGGATTTTCATCAAAAAGCATCCTTCTCTGAATAAGGGTGATGTAGATAATAACTTCTTTGGCATTGGAAGCACATACACAGTCCTGAGAAAACAGAAATAAATGTGCTTTGTAGAAATTATACTAATGAAATGTATGTGAGAGAGTAGCTTGAAAGAGAAACCTGATTAACATCTGAAACTTCAGCTCATGTTCAGCCACCTTTGAATAGAACTTATGTTGCCAGTAAAGCTACCTTGTCAAATCTCTGTTTTCTATTTCTAAGTTACATTGGTGTAAGCATTTTCCAATCCACCTCTTTAAAGTATTTTTTTTTTCCTTTGTTTGCCAGACAAACAGATTCATTCTAACTGTTGTGGGAAATGATTGTAGCAACTCTGGTATCTGCAAAAGCCTTTTCCACTGAAGTCTTTCATATTCATTTGAATATATTTTGTGTTGTGGTGTGCCATGATAATTGTGTGTGCTCCAGCAGTTGTGTACAATAAGCTGGCATGTGTTATATGACCAGATATCCATCTCTCATTGGATAGTAGTGCATGATAGCAAATTATGTCATCATGTTAGGGACAAAGATGTGTAACTGCAGATTCAAAGAAGTTGCCATAGTTCAGCAGAATGAGTGTGCCATGAGTAATTAGAAAAAATTTAAAAAAAATAAATTATTATATGTATTGAGTAGTGCTATAATAATAATTTTAATTGCTTCAAAATAAGATACTGCTTAAGATATTGAAGAGCACTCTGTGATAAGATTATTTTGAAGTGCTCATTACTTTCCATGAAAAAAAAATGTGGTTTATGTTAAAATAGAAATAGGCTGATACAGAAGTTCTGAAGATACATTTATTAATTTTATTATTTTTCTACTGTAAAAAAAAAGCTACATTCTAAAAATCTGCTTTCCATACTTAGATGTCTTGTGTTAGTACTCAGAAAAACCCACAGTGAAACCTTTTCTTTTGGCAGTGTATAAATATCCTTATTTTCTTAGCATAATTAACGTATATTGTGCACTTCAGATATATCTATATTCACAGTAAGTGGGGTGCCATCATATTGGGTGTATAGTGGACAAAAAGATGGAATGATAGCATTTTAAAATTCTGTAAAGTAAAACTATGTTTTACTATAGATTATATTTGAAGAGTATTGCAAGTTATTTAGAAATAATGTCTGAGAAGCAAATACCAATGTTTATGCTTCCCTTCAGGAGTGATGGGGAATGTATTTTGAATGTTGTTTTTGTATTAGACTTATTTTCTGTCAAACCATGTCATACATGCTTGCACTTCAAAAAAATGTTGAAATGTTCTGTTGACTTTTTGAAACTTTTTGGCAGCACGACTCTCTCCATTTATTTTGTCCCTTGTTTAACAGTTTTTGTGTGTGTTTTCCAAAGCACTTCCATTCATCATTCAATGAATTCAATAGAATTCTAATAGGAACTGCACATAAATAACTACAGAAATCAATGCTTCAATTCAGCCAAGAGGTTTTTTGTGACTTCAAAAGCCACAAGAGCATTTATTATTAGAAACATACAATTGACTTTTCTTGTATTATCGTTTTGCATAGTGATTTGGTTTTTACCACCACAACAAGATGTTTGACAGTTTCATTTGAAAATGATGTATTTACATTTGGCACTCCTAAACAGTGTAATTTTTATCTTTTCTCTCAAGCTCTATTCATGTTATTTTGCGTGTTGTGCTCTGTGCAAAGGTTGTTAGTGAAATATTCACTGGTGGATTTTTCCTCAGAGGTCAACCAGATGTTAAGCATAATCTCCTGTTCTTATATTGTGATGAAAATATAGAAATAGTCTTCAAAGAATGAAGTTGTTTGGTTAATTTTCATCGGTTCATGCAGTGTAAAGCATATCCTCTCCTCCAAAACGCTCAGTTTTCTGATGCTAACAACCACAGAATTGACCAGCCTGTGATCTTGCAGGGCTATGCTGGAAGTACTTCCCGCCTTTAGTGTTCACATTGCACCTCGGGTCATGTCATCTGGAACAGTCCTTTTGATCCTGAAGTTTTTAGGTGGGTTCTAGGAAGTGAGATTATCTCCAAGGAGGTGGTCTGAGCACACCAGAAGCTTTAGAAATTTGGTGTTTTTCTTTTGAAGTAGTCCAAAGATGATGTGATGTGAAGCCGTTAAATGGTGTTGCCTTTAGGCAGCTCATGCAGTTTCTGTCAGGTAACAGTACAGTGTTACCACCTGGGGTGGGGAGTGCATCTAGAAGGGGAGAGTTTTGTTTTGGTTGTCAGCAGGGTAATCAGATTAATGGATTTTTCTGTATTCTGGTTTTACTTTTCACTGTTGCTGCTAATTCAGAAAACAAAGTCAAGCTACCAGCAGGGCCTTTTAGATGACAGTCGCCTTTCCCCACCCTCCCAACCTCCTAATTCCTGCTCACCAGTCTGGTTCTGTGTGAGGAGAAGGTGTTAAGAGCTTTGTGGAATTTCATCTTGAGAACCAAGTGATGCTCAGACTTGTTGCCACCAGTCCAGTCGCCTTGAGATGCAGAGCCACAGTCCCCTCCTCACCTACCTTGCTGCATAAGCAGGTGCATGGTTTGGCACTTGAGAAACATTTCAGCTTGGTGGAGACGTAGGGAAGCATGGCCTGTCTCTAATCCTTCCCTGTTCTAACACTTGGAGTGGAAAGACTTCTCAGATGAAACTTACTCTGTGCCTTGAGGAGTGTTTTGCTCGTGATGAGGGGAAAGAGAGACAGAGTATGGTGAAGAGCAAGATTGGTGACACAGACAGTATCATAGCTGCATTATCTTTGGTGTTCAGTGTTGTCATTTGGAATTATATGCATTTAGGATTTAAATCCTGTCATGTTATCTTGAAAAAAAATAATGAAGAAAGTGAAGTTAGATCTGTTGGTTCCCCATAGTTCTTTCCTATTTCCTTTTTCGCTTTTGTCTAATTCAGATTGCATTTGAGTCAGCTGCTTTCATCTTGACACTTATGTCATTTAAGGATCCACAAAGTTAGTATGTTAATGTCTGCATTTCAACTGACTGATAGGTACACCAAAACCTATCTTAATTTTGTCACTGCAACATGAAGCTTCTTTTAATTTCCAAGGCTGTTCAGCATTTATCAAAGCAAGATAATGGAACGTTGCTGGCGCAATTTGTAAGCCTAATGTTTAAAGTTTATTAAACATGACTTTCTCTTTTTTCCTAAAACACATTCTTGCCCTTCCACTGTTCTTGTAGGTGCTTTGAATGTAACAAATTTATTAGCTGGAAGAAATAAAAATGGGCATCTAAAAATAGTTTAGTTATAGAAACTTGGTTCTGCTAAAGGGCAAAAAATAATTTTAGATTTGTCTAAAAGTGAGCATCTCTCTGTATTTTAGGCTTATCTGACTTCTGCTTTTTT
>VZTT01060274.1:131369-157723 GCA_013400855.1 Buphagus erythrorhynchus
ATTTGTTTTGAATGCAAGACAAATAAATAGAAGCTGAAAAACCCCCCAGAAAATACCAAAATGAGTAGGAAATGGGGAAGACTGGGAAAGCAGCAATCTATCCAGCTCATGCAAGTAGGTGCCAGAAAACCTAAAACATGGATATAATAAAACATAATATTTCTTGCTCTTGTGGAGGAAGAAAGAAGTTATTGCTTGATACAGCATAGTGTGTTTCATAGCTCACCACTGTCAGGTAATCCCCTTTATATTGTTTCAAAGTATATACAAGTATATACCCTCTTTGTAGAACAGATAGTTAAAAATTTACCTCAGGGACAAAAATATAGTCCTAAATTTGAACTAAATCCTTCCCTGACTACTTTATTGTGTTTTGTACTTGTCATCCCTTTTCCAGAAGTGCTTTTTTCTGCCAGGGCAAGATCTGAGAGTGTGTTGCACTCCTCCTTACCATTATAAAAAACCTGAATCTAATATCTAATAGATGTAATTTTGAATGTCTTAGTAAGCATTCCATCAGCTATATATAGATAAAAATTGTGTTTCAAAGTGCTTGACAACTGTAATGCATTCAATTTCTGCAGTATTGTATGACTGAACCCGAATTCTTTCTGATTTATTATTGTGCCTTTTCAGGTGTTTCATTTTGGTAGTGCTTGGTATAGCAGCTGTCTCCTGGTTGTTCTTATTTGACCTGCATCTGGTTTAGGAAGCTTCAAACCGAATCCATTTGAGGTTTTGCAATACTGAGAATCATGAGAGGACCTTCATCTGTCCCGTGGGCTGTGCGCCTGACTCAGTATCCTCATATGAGGAATTCCCTCTCTACAACAGCATGACTTAGTTGGTTTATGTTTGTATCTTATGACCTACTAAAAATATTCACTCTCCTTCCCACTTACCTTCTAAGATAATTTTCAGCAGAATTGGTGTATAACCACCTTGTGTGCAATTTTGGTATTTTTGCAGTGAATTGTGCCTGCTTGATAGAGTAAAGAAATTGCCCAAACTTATGAAGGCAATTTCTGTTTTCAGAAAATAGTTTTCCACCCTAATTTTTAAGAGTAAATGTTGTTCTTATGTTCTGAAGACACTGATGACACTTTAGGAATGTGGAATTTTTTGCTAAATTTAAGCATGTGTTGCTGGGAATGAAGTAGATCACATGTAAATTTCCATAAATGACTGGATATAGTATCCATGAGAGGTTGTGAAAACTACTGGGATCAGTAGAGAGAGCATAAATTTGATCAGAAGCTGACCAAAGAGTACCCTGCAAACTCTTATACTCTAAAACCATTATTAGTTATGCTCTTCAAAAATGAATCTTGGAATTAATCCTATCTCATTTGTGTCTCTTCTTATTAAAAGCTGCAGATAACACAAAGTTCAGAAAAAATTTTAGTATAACAGAGGGCTGGATTACCCCATAAGGAAAATAAGATAAACTCAAGACTTGAAAAAATTAATACAATTTAATAATACAAAATCAAGTACTTTAGGTGTAAGAACTTCTTGAATTCAGGAGTCATGAATTGACAAGTAGGCAAGGAATTTGGGAATGCTGATAGGGATGTAAGTAATAGCTCCCAGTGGGAAACACAAGCAAGGATAAACCACCTAAAAGTTATCTGTGGTTCACTGTTAAAGCAAAGTGTAGAACAGGAGCAGTTTCTGCACCCACTCTTGCATTGGCTAATGATCTTTATTGCTGGCTTGGATAACAGAAGAGAATTGAGGATAGCAGCTCTGAAAGCCTCAACCACAGCACAAATTAGAGGTGGCTGTGACTGTATTGGGGAAAAAAGGTTCAGTGCAGAATAAAAAAAATTTTTTTTGTAAACTTGTTAAGGTAGAGTCACATTCATTAGTGTCTATAGAACATAGATTATGTTTTAAAAATGTATTTATAAAGCTATTTTCTAAGAAATGCTTCAGTCTTTTAAGGCAGTTTCTCTTGTGCAGTTCTTTCCAGACTTCTCTTTTTGTATAAGAATATAACTGAAAAGTAAAAGCACTCTATGAGAGCTTTGAAAGGTCTTAATTTTTAAAAGGAATTGCATAAATTGGATTTCAACTGATAAGACACATTTACAGTTTTACTGTCAGTGTTAGAAACTCAATTTTACCAGTAATCTATTTTATATAGTGATATANAGGCTGATCAACAGGAACATCTGGATCTGACTGTCAAATGAACTAATGTGGCAATACCACTAATTACAGCTCACTCTTACCATTTGTGTCCTTGTTCAGATTTACAGCAATTACAATAAGAGTATCAGTCTGTTTTAATATATATATATGTGTATATATATAGTTATATTTACACTTAGAATTTGGGGGAATATTGGGGAAACCCTTTGTTTCTGAGCAACTGATGTAATATATTAATTACGAGGTGTTGATATGTGCTTTAGGGACTTTAATATATCTATTTTATGGGCCTGGTCTGATTGTCTTAAGCATTTTTTTCAGTGCCTACAATGTGCCAAGGTGAGCTGTTGGTATATTGGGTTTGTGTGGCCAGGTTTTGGTAGCAAGGGTGGCTTCTTGGAGGAGCTCTGTGCCTGTCCAGCACAGCCAATCCCTGGGGCTCCCAGAGGGATGTGCTGCCTGCCAAACCTGGGCCCATCAGACATGGTGGTGAGACCTCTGTGATAACATTGAAGAAGTTACAGCACAGAAGTAATTACAGCCAGAGAAGAGTGTTACACCATAATGATTTTGCTTGTTAGCAGAATTTTATTTTGCAAGAAATGTCTATGTAGACGAATTGTGGTTTGTTTGGGGGTGGATTTTTGTTGGTTTTGTTTTTGATTTGTAATAGATTTGATCTGAGTTAGCTCAGATGAGACTAAACATAAGCAGAAACAAATTCTGAAGGAAAGACAATTCAGTATGACTTCTGGTTGAATTCTCTTCTACAGTGAAATAAAAACAGCCTTACAGTTGAAAAATGGGTGTTGTTTTGGATGTTGTCAGAGAAGGAAAGAAGAAAAGAGGAAGAAAATTTTTTGTTATCTTTTATTAATCTGGATTGAAAGCTGAACATCTGAAGCCATTTGCCTTGATCTTTTGGAGGAGACCTTTTTATTTATTGAGGAAAAATTTTTGTGGAGTCATTTTATGCATCTTAAACATCTCATATATCAAAATAAAGGTAAGCAGAAAATATCAGTATGTATGGACCATAATATTTGAACAGGTAAGAAATGAATACATACCATGTGATATTTTAAAACTTTTACATGACTTGACTCTTAAGCACTTACAATTTGTGTTACAAAAAGTAAAGTATTATTTCATGTCAGTCTCTATTTTAGAAAGAAAGCATTGGTTTCTAAATCAGATAAATTGTTTCTGAAGAGTTAATTTGCTCTGTGAAAGTAATCTTTCAATTTGTAACCTAAAGCTAACTAAGCTGTCTAATAGACAGGTACAGCTAGAAATATATAGGGATCTTCCTTCTCCTTTCCCTATGCCCAATTGAGCATTGGCTACTGTGTATAAATGTTTTTCTACTGTAGCAATTCCTGTTCCAAGACCTACACCGATGCCTGGTAGTCACTTTCCAGAGGATGTTAGCTTAGCCGTGCACAGCTGAAGCCCCATTTCCCCATTGGCTCTTCTCACTGCTGTATTGACTGCTATTGACTATAGCAGTAATACATCCCTTGTGCACTGCAGATCCTGTGAAACAAAGTTATCTATGGCTATGCAGATTCCAAAGTGCATTTTAAAAAAAATATAATTATTTTAAATGTTATGCATACTTTGACTTTTCAAGGGAATGCATACATTCTCTGGCAACTTCAGAGTTGTATTCATACATCAGGTTAAGAGCATGTGTACAGGTGGGGCTGCTCCCCACACCTGTGGGAGCCTGCAGCGTTCCTGGAGGGAGGTTGTTTCATCCAACTGCCTTTGCCTTTTGAACTCCAGTGCCACCATCTCAGTACATGTCATAATCTTCTGTCACCAGGGTGTGACAGGGTGTGTGTGCTCATTGCTGGTGTGGACTGGAATTAAAAGTCTTGGCATGGTGCAGCAGAAACAATCACACAGGGGCTGAAGATCCAGGATGCTCCATTCAAGTAGCTGAAGGAGCCAATAATGACAGATGTTTGGAAAGGAAGGAGCAGATCCTACTTCCTCTCTTCCTTCAGCTACTGGTGCTTTTCTGCTTTACCCGCAACAGGTCTTTGGTATGTCCCTGTACAGTTACATGTCATTTTCAGGTGGGAGAACATGTATCAAGCAGCTACATAATCAACTTGGCCTGCTGCCTGAGCTGAAAGCTTTAAGCCAGTTATGTTGGATGCACTGGCATGAAACTCTTCATAGCACAACCTCTGTATTTCCATACATCAGAATAACATTCTTTGTCTTTCATTGGCAAAAGTGGCAATCATTATTTTCAGTATAAGTTTATCTATTTGGACTTGAACATGTGCTGGATAAAAGAAATAATTGTGAATTAAAAGTCTAGACTCCATCAATATTCTGGCAAATAGTAGAACTGAGTGCACAGTAAGAAACTTAAGTAAAAGTTCTGCTGTAGAGACTAGTTGTAGGAAAATGTATTAGCACCAATTACAACAGTCTTCCTTTTTGGAAAGGTCTGCCAAAGTCATTGATGAAGATAAAATCCAATCTTTCCTGTGGTTGTGTGCCAAAGATGATATGCTAAAGGGATCATAGAATTTATGCCAAGTTCTGTGGGTTTTAAGAATTGCTTGCTAACTAGAGGAGATTTTTTTTTCTTTGAGTTGCATAAATTAACCTTTTTTCTAACAATTCATCTTTTGTTTATGTGTTACTGTTCCTTGTTCATTTGTACTGTCATCGTCGTTCTCTCCTCCCCTCATGCACTAGTCACTTTTCATACCACAGGGAGAAAAATTTTGCATCAAAAGGGCTGGCACAGCACGTGCTGCAGATAAGCATGGGAGTGCANCACGTGCTGCAGATAAGCATGGGAGTGCACTCCTGGATCAGATAAAAGTTCCAGACCTCAGTAGTCCTGACAGTGATGAATAATGTGGAGACGTGTAAGACTCATGTCCTGTATACAATGAACCTTCCTTGATGTAGCAACATCTAACAACTGACAACTGACTATAAATCCATTCCTAGGTTTGTGTGGTTTTAACATGTAGGTACTGATAGCTGTAGCTTTTATTCTGTAGAATATTTAAATACTTTTAAATGTTCATGTAAACCCAAACACAAAAGCATTTCTGGTATCTTTGGGTCAAAGAAATACTGGGCTGAAAAAGGAAGGCACTAATGTGTTATCTCTCAAATAGAGTGCATTGTATAAGCTTACTGTTCATTTTCTGAGAAAAAGAAGGAAGCATAAATTGGAAATTGTGAGGATCGTGTTGTTGATACATATGGATGTAACTATTATAAAAGACCTTATTCTAATGCCAGTACCTGATAAGAACAGCAAGAGATGTATGACCAGTGTGGGCTGCTGCCACTGACTCACTGTGTAATGACAGGCAAATTACTTGGTTTTCTGCATCTTGTTCTATTCCTTTATAAATGAGAAATAGTTTCCCAGTAAAACTCTGAGATCATTGGATAAAAGGAGATATTTTTTGTACGCCTACTGAGTGTATAAATTTGAAGATAGAAAGTGCAGCAAATACCAGGTTCTGTGCAAGTCTTTTACCAGTACAGACACAGTAGGATGAGTCTTGCTGCTCATTATGGATTGTATTAAGCCACGTTGTACTTTTGAAGACCTCTTAATGCACAAACAAAAATAGGAGTTTAGATCAGATTAAGCACTTCAGGGCATATTCTGTTCGGTTTCTTTTTGTAGTTGAGTACAGCTTCAGTAAAACTTTTCTGGTGTCTGCATTGATAACTGCCATTCCATTTTGTTTGGTACTCCAGACATTGCACCGCCTTCAGATGAAGCAGTACAGGGAGCTTTTCAGAGTAGTTTTCTGTCAATCTCCATCACCTCTGTCATGTTGTGTCTTTGGCTGCATTTTATCACTGAATTTTCATAAGTTTTGGGGAACTTGACCTTTTCAGAATTGTCTGCATTAACTCTATAGTCTTAATCTTTCCCCTGGCACCTCCTGAAACAAAATACAAGTTAATGATGCAGACACCACAAAACAAATCACATGCCACTTGTTTCTTCCCAATGATTTTTCACTGTCATTGTTTGCTGTATTGTATGCAAATCCTTGTGCGTTCTGTGGTGAAAGGGACCTAAATAATGCAGGAAATTTTAAGGGAGGTGTGTAGCGGATAAGCAGGGAAATGATGCAACAGTTTCGGGTAGATATATATAAGATGATTTAGATAAACATAAAAAGAGGCATTATTTCAGCACAGACATATGGAAGTTAACAGGTTTGATGTGTGCTTTGTTTTTTAAAATAAAGTCATACTTTTATTGTGATAGTCTGTAAGTAACCATGGAAATGATGGGGAATACATGAAATTTTTGGTCTCCAATGCTTCAAGGAAGAATGTGCTGTTGTCTCTTTTTGCAATTGCCCCTCTGTTGTTGCACTTTCATCTCCTTCTCCTGCATTTGTCATCATTTTTAATCCCTTTTAAATCTGCTCACTTTCTTAGATTTTTTCATCACATGAAACACTTGCTTTAGCTTCATTATTTAAAAAAAAATCCCATCAATGATTGCAGTTATCACCCCACTTTATCTGGTTGTGTTCTGCCCCAGATTCAGGAAATGCACAGTTGAAACCTTCAGTTTTGAATTTATCTTCACATTTTCCTCATCTTTTCACCATTTTCCACCCTTTTGTTCTTTTCTTGAAATGGCTTTCAACAAAATGAATGAGTGAATGATATTCACTTGGCTGGATGCTGATACCTTTACTGTTTTCCTTGTTCTGACCATGAAGGAAGCCTTCCTCTCCCCATGGCCACCTGCTGCCCTCCTTGTGCTGCTGTAGTGCTTTTGCTGCTGCACAGTGAGTCATGTTGGAGAATTGGTCTGACTGAAGAATAATTTTGCCAAAACTGTGTTGCTTCGTATTTCCCCACTCTGGTTTACCATATGGCTGTACAAATGGCTATGTCAGCAGTAGGGAGAGAATGATGCAAGGCTGGAAGCAAGAGGCCAGACTCAGGAGTGGGTCAGGGATGCTGTGTTAGATAACACTGCCAGGTTATGTCAAAATAAAAAGAGTTTCAGAGTAAAGTCTAGTTGTTTGTGATATTGTCACATCCTACTTCTGGAAATCCTGATCTCTGCTGCTTTTTTCCTTAACCTCTCTACCTCTCCCCCTTACTGTTTAACATATTTTCCAAAGCTCCTTGTTTATCTCTTTCTTAGAATAAGTACATCAATAACAATATCAATATAAAGCCTCCATTTCTCAGTGTGCACAGGAGGTGGAGCCTGTTGCCCTCAGGATAGGTTGAAAACCTCCTATTTGAATCATTTGTGTGGGCATCATTATTTAAACCTGTACTGTCATTTGTACATCCCCATAAAATAATTACAGTGAGGTTTAGACTGATAAGCTTTTGGGGTTAGATATGTACAAGTTTAAAAAAAAATTTAGATCAGTAGTTGTCCAAATCAGTACTGTATGGTACCTGCTTATTGTGAAATTTGAAAAACTTAGGCCATTTGGTAGAATCATTGGTAACAACAACAAAAAAAATGTAATGCAACCTAACCTGCTTTTTCTAGTTTGTTCCAGCAGTGGCTGGATATCTTGACAACAAGATATTTCATGTCCCTAAATCAATCACAAGATGCTCTTGGCAAACAAATGCACTAAATAATCCCTTCCTTTTCCTAAGTCTGTAGAGATGCACTTCATTACTTTGCAGTCAAGTTATTAATAAGCAGCATAAAAGTGTTTGGTGTTTTTTTTCTAGTTTCTGTGTTTGTTGGGGGATGTTAGTTTTACTCTACAGATACTAAACTGATATTAAAATGGTGAAATAACATCTGAATTTAAGTTACCTGCAGATGCAATAATTTTCAAACTTGAACTTAGGTTAAAGTGCACAAAAATATGAATTCCCTTCTAAATCCAATTCTGCATGCTCTCATGTTAATAGACTTGTTCTAAGCCTGTATGTAATGGTGTGTCTGCATGTGTTGAAGTCTCAAAACGTCTCAGCTAATGTAAGAGTATATTTTTGTTGTTCCTAAAATTTCATGTATATTATGTTCCCTCTATTCCTGTACTTATTCAGAAAAAAATAAGTGGCATTGTTTAACAGTGTGATGCACACCATGGAGACAGTTTCTGCAGCTTGGTGTGTACAACCTTTCAGAAAGGAATTATATTAGTTAGCCTCTGAGCAGTCATATGAGCTGTAGTTCATTGTCTTGTCCATGCCTTCTTTCTGGCTATCACAGTCCCAATTATTGACTTTCCAAATTTCCATTTGTTTCTAGCACTAGAGAATCAATGTTTGGTTCTTTCAAAGATTGAGCTATAAAGTAAAACAAGAATCTGAACTAAATGCACTGAAACAGATATGAGCTCACTCAGGTTCCACATGATCATTCAGTATTGGATTTTTTCAGTACATAGGTCATTTTCCAATGTTTAATATCAGGAGTTGATGCACTGCCCTGATGAAAGTGAGCCACCAAATTCCGATGTCTTGAAGTATAATACCAAATTGGAAATGGAAAGCAGACTGTCTATGGCACATAAGGTGTAAATAAATATGACATTTTGTGGGTTCCTCTCTAGATCTTCTCCCAAAATATCCTACAGCCTTATGTGTACACTTGGGGATCTGATGCCCATGTCATCAGGCTGGCAGCACTCCTCGGGAGCTCTTGCCATCACCTTCCTCCTGTTCTCAGTAGTTGTGTAATGTCTTTTTAGCCTGTATCAGTTCTGTATTGCTGGTGCCTGCTGATAACATGGATCCTACTGCCTGCTCTTTTCCATTAGCCCTTGAACACTGTTCTTTTTTCCCAACTGAAAGGAAGGCATGATCTTCATTCAGGGTTGCTCTCAGATTTCTCAGGTAATACTTTTCTTGAATTGCTGCCAGTGCAGACAATGGTTGTGTTCTCTTTAACTAAATGTTGCTGACAAATTTTCAGCTATTTGTCTCCTGTTGTCTTGCCTAGATTTCATATACTTTCCATAGATGTGGTGTTTTTACTTGTAAATGTTCCGAAAACAGGCATTTAAGTAATTGCTCTCTGATCATCTTTAACTCAGATATAGTTACTCTGGAAAGCAATTTTTTATTCTCTTAAACTCTCAATCATATTCAATAAAAAATTGAAAGAAATTTCTTAGTGAAGCCTACAAAACAGGAAAACAAGCTAACCACAAAAGTGAATTTTAGATAAATGTTCAAACACCTACAATTTTAACACTTTTCTCATCCCCTGTGGTTGAGACTAAAAATTCATCAGTTCATGGAACTGCAAGATGAGATGTAAGAAGCAGATTTGTAGTGGTATTAAAACTTGCTATGTAATGGTGGCATGGCTACTCCTACTCCAGCTACCAACATCTTCCCATATCATGTTTCAGAGGAGTGTTACAGTAATCTTACCAAGTGGCTTAATAGAATATATAGTGGCAAAAATATTAGTGATCGGTCATAGATTTTTTGAGTTATTTTGCCAGAGTGACCACCATGTGACAGAGATGTACGTGTAGTGTTGCCTATATATCTGTTAAAAAACAAAGCCTACCACACAGTATGCATAAGCTGTAGGTTTGGGTGTATGTGCTCTTGAGTTACTTATTTTGGATTTCTTGAGAGCTAGATGAGATTTTTCTGCACTTTCATGAGCTCTGTCAGCACTTGTTCAGTCTAGTTGGCACCTTTTCATTTCTCTCTGTTTTTTTCAGCAGATTTTCTTACAGAAAGGCGGATGATCTAAGACTGTGAAGAAATTCTAATTTGTGTTTCTCTTTATATACTTCCAGAGGACAGATGGACACGTCTGTTATTTAATAATGCTTGTGTTACATCCTTCATGAAGAATCAGAATAGCTTGTAGCAGTCTGCCTGCCTGTCAGTAGCAGACACAAGCTTCTTGCTGATTTTGTGTTAAATAACAGGGATTTCTGCTCTCTGGGCTCTAGCTTTAAGAATTTGAGAACAGCAAATTCTCAGATGGCCACATACTCTTAGCTGCTGAGAAGCTCCCTCAGAGATTTTTGGGTGACCTGGTAAATAAGCATGTTGGGCTGGTTCTTGGAGAGTGGGAGCTACTTTTCATAAGGATAATATTGTGGTGGTATTAAGCTCTTTACCACTGCCTCTCTCTGTGATGTACATAACATCATTCTTAAGAAGATGCCAGAGCATCCTGACACCAGTTTCTGCATCTGGAAAGGACAAGCCTTGATACATTTCTCTTCTCTGAATAGCCAGAACTGAAGAACCCTTCAGATACTCTTCAGCTTGAGATACCCTGCCATTGACTAAGGCTGAAGGAGTGTCATGGTGCATGGCACTGGCCACCCACTGTTCCATGGGCAGTGCATGTTCTTGGCAGCCTCAGTTCAGTAATTGTGTGATCCATCTGGAGCTGCACCACTTTTTCTCTGGTTTCACAGACTCCAGCTTTGGACCTGCTAAGACTGACTTCTGAGGAGAGGCCCTCTTACGGCACTGGACAAAGCCAAAACTTGACAAACCTTTACTGGACTGTAAAGAGGCTCATTGATCTGCTTGTTTTTACTTTCTTTTCAACTTCCTGGAGCTACCAAAACATTTCCAGTCATGGTTCGCCAGGATCTGCTTCCTGTGATCTAGGGAACAAATTGTATGTTGTTGTGTCATCTTTCCACAGAAGGTATTAACAATTTCATGGTCCATTATCACTGGTGTTACTGTGCTGACAGTTCTGAGACTCCTGAATTCTCTTGTTGTCATCCCATTTCAACAACTGCATGGTCGTGCCTAGGTGACTGTTCCATATGTGTCTATCCATGGCAACAGACACTTGCTCAAGTGTACTTGTTCTGAAATCATTATTGCTAGTGCTGCTGGTGTAGTGGCTGGAGTTCAGAAGGATCAATTCAGTCTGGACTTTGTCAGACAGAGTGCTCACATAATCATAATGCAGATGTAGTGGCTTCAGATCTCATTTTTTTTCTTCTATTAAAAAATATAATTTCTATGCCTGTTCCCAGGTTTAATCTATAATGGGAAAAGAATACTTCCCTTTTTGTGGGTTGAAGTTTTTTGCCTCTTCATAATATGGCAAGCTTGTTCATCTCTGTCACTGATTCACTGATTGTTTCAGAAAAGACATAACTGGGAAAACTGAACTAAGAAGCCAGTGGTTTTGGTTTGGCACTCTGCACTCAGTGAGCCTTGCTATTCTGGGCTGTCTTGTACTTCTTTGTTAAGAGGAAGCTTGTTGATAACTGAGTTTTCCAATGCAGTTTTGAAAGTACTGAATTTCTGAAGGTCCCAATTTAAAGTACTTATTGTAGTGTAAGACCTGGGTCCCCAGAAGAACTGAGTCTGCTCTATGATACTCTGAGTCTGTCTTGCTGTTTAGAGAGAAAGTAACTGTGTCATATTGGTGAGTGTGGTGGCTATTGATTCTGTGATACTAGCATCTTCATTTTTGGAAAATATCTCTTCTGAGCATTTCTGGGAGCATGGGGAAGAGCTTTGTGTCCTCAGATAAGCGTGGTACCACTGTTCAGAGAGACCCTCACTGCAGACCAACACTCCTGTTGCTTCCACCTGTAGCTCCTGCAGCTGCTTCATGGGGACCTGGGCTGTGCTGCAGAGCTGCCAGTAGGGAAAAGTGTGTGTGAATAGACTTGGAAAATAACAGAAGCCAGTTGCTTGGTTTTCTTTGTTAATGTGCACATTCCATATCCTGCCATATGTCCCTTTTCTGTAGGCTTTTAATTCTGGGATTCTATAGATGTAAAGAGTTTGGGGAAGCTGAGTTTAATTTCAAAAGAGTGCCTGAAGAAGCAGGTGTGAGAGAACCATTTGGGGCCTGACTCCAGGGGCACATGAATAAACAGAGTTTTTAAACACAGTGTCCAAGAGGAGCAGTGCAGATGTGCTGACTCAGAGAGCTTGTCGCCTTTTAATGCCATCTTCATTTGTATGTTGGTAGACTGTTCCTTCTCAGTGCATTTTGCACAGTATTTTCACTGTAAAGAAAAGATGAGTGTAATCTTTGATCATCTGAGTGTCTCTTCACACTTGGAATCTTAGAATTGTTTAGGTTGGAAAGATCTCTAAAGATCATCAAATCCAACAGTTAGATATCCAAGTCCAGCTTGATAGATAAAAGGCTTTCTTCTCTTTTTACGTGTCAGAAAACTTAGCTACTGGACTTACTCATGTCACTGTCAACATGTTTGTGCATGTTGAGAATAAACTTAATCAGTTTTCCTTCTGGGTCTTCTGTTCTGAAAGTCTTTTTTTTTTTTTTTTNTTTTTTTTTTTTTTTTTTTTTTTTGAGGACGTTGTCCCTAAGCATTACAAGCTTGGCTTAATTTTGTTGGTGAAGATGATAGAAAAAGAAAACACAGATTTAAGTCAGAATGTATGTATGTAGGAGATTTCATGGAGGTAGGTTCTTCATGGATTTTTGTAATGGTTTGGAAATCTTTCTGTACCACAATTTAAAAGCCTTTTAATGATTTTTGGTAATGCTGCATAGGTGATTGTTGCCATAAATCTCTTCCATTCATAACCACATGGAAAACATCTCAGCAGAATGTATCAGACACCTGTGCTGTTACTGACTATGGATGTACCTGGCATTTTTGTATTAACCTTGGGCCAGACTTGGGCATGGTTCTTGTTTCTTGGCTACCGTTTTTCTTCTTGCTTTCAGGCAGAACCTGTTTGATTTTCTGTGCATTTTGGGGACATTCTTGTGATTTCTGTTGCTGTTCCATCTTCTGTACCCACCCCAAAGGAGTAGGATGTTGAGTAAGCTAGAGGAAAGTTGAAGTGTGATTAGAGAAATGGACAGAATGTAGGGAAGGACTTGAGTGATGAATGAAATTCAGCAGTTACAAGGGGGACTGTTAGAGCCTTGAGAAGGAAAGAACATACACGGAAGAGACCTGGAGTATTTGCAGGAAGTGAATGGTGCAGAACTGGTGGTTTCAGTAATGAATTATTACCTTTGTAGTTTCAGCACGGCTACCTCATCAACCTGTGAATCAGTAACCATCAGCCTGTGAGTCTGACCCATGCTTGTACCTGCCTTTCCAGGGAAAACAACAGGAGCAAGAGCCAGCCTATTTTAAGATTACTTTAATTAATATATTATTTGAATTGCCTAATAATGCCTAATGACTTTTAAAGGACCCCATTTAAATGTCCAAAAGTATAAACTTAGTAGTTTTATGTTCAATTTAACAGTGTGCTATCTCCATTGTCCGTTGTTATCTGTTATTTCTGTCAGGAATCACAACATACTTGCTAAGACAAAAAATCTTTCTTTTCATGTCTAATATTTATAGAAGAATGATTCTCCCAAGGGAGACCATGTGTCTTTATAAAACAAGAAAGTATATTGGAAAAAATGGTATTTTTTGTATTATCAACTTAATGGGCTGTTTTTTGACCATAATGGTATTCATAAAAATAACTAAAATATTCATTATTGTGACTTGTTTTCATTTCTGTGCAAGTCTGTGTTGATACCTTTGAGCTTTTTATTGTGACTTAACAAACTCTGAATGTAAGCAAGAATTGTAGTGGGAAATTTCAGAACTGTACCTTCCATTATATAATACATAAATGCCTTGAGAAAGCTCTTTTAGAGCTTTTGGAAAACTAAGCCAGAATTTTCTCAGAACTTGCTTTATTCATTTTGCTTACTGAATTGTTCTTTCAGGTAAGATTTCTCATTTGATCAAGGTAGCACTAGCAGTGACTAATCTCACCTGATCTAATGGTGACATTTCTCCTAAGGACTGCTGGTAATTTGTGACTGGCCCAGTTTGACCCCAGGTGGAATTCAAGATGTTCCTTCCTTTGACCATCAACAGCCTCTGCGCATGGCATTATTCAGAGGGCAGCACTGGACAGATAGTCGTTTGTGCTCTGTACTTTGAGAGGTTGAGGCTTTTTTTTCTTCTACAGTAGCTTCTGTTCCCTTTTAGAAAAGAGAAATGAATCTGCCCCAGAATGTTGACTGCTTGGCAGTTGAGCAGAAAAAAAGTGTTTAATGATGGATTTAAAAGAAAGGTGTTTAAGGAAGTGGTAATTGTACTTGCTGGCAACTTCCACTTTTACAGGCAACAGCCAAAAATCTTTATTCTTACCTTTACCAAAAGGATAAGAAGCTGGGATACTTGGGTACATTCTGCAAATCTTTTTCTCTGTAGGGACACTTACATTTATAATTTCTGTAAAGTATTTTGAATTTTTTTGGCTCTACAGGCTTGGAGGAATTTCAGAGTTCATTTGTCAGAGATTTACATCTCCACAAAGCAGTGCACACTGCAAGTATGGATCATATCAATCCTTGAGAATTGAAATGCTGGGCAGAAACTTGTCTACTGGCCTAAGTCCTCTGCTATATTTGGCCTGAGCCATAATTGCACTTGAGGACGTAGTTATGTCCTAGATTTAATGACTGCAGCACAGTTTCTGTGCTTAGTTCTGACCGAGGAGTTATTGCTGTCTTTCGTAGTGGTTTAACATTGGAATGTCTACATAAAGCTTTTATGAATTTCCAAATGTTGAAGGTCTACTGTCATAAAAGTACATTGACTTGTGTTACTGAGATGCTTCTCAAGTAGCTTTGGAGTCAGAATGTTGCCCCTTGTATAAAAATAACAAATACGGTACCAGGGAGAGTTTTAAACTGTGACAGTTGCTTATGCTTTCATTGCAGATCAGCTACTTGAAGTGTGTTCCTTACATGCTTTTGGAAATCGTGAGATGTTTGTTATTTCTTGCAGATTTACATTACCTTTTTATTTTGACTGTGAAACTCCTTTCTGGTATTTATAGTATGCCAACTTTGCTGCAGACAAGCTCACTAAGCTTTGCCTTGGGTCTCTGCTGTCAGGTTTTCATAGGCTACCGCATGCTTCCAATCTTTGGTACAAATTTGAGATAGAGAGACATCCAACATAATCACACATTATTACATAAAGTACTTTTTCAGCAGAATGAAAGGAGAACTGAGAGCACTGAGGGAATTGGTTCAAATTTGGCATTCAGATCTGCTGCCTTGCATAGGCCCTGGCTCAGGAGAGGTGGGGCTGGGAGTTGAGCACTTGCCTGGGGCAGCAGAGAACTCACTGCAGGGAGAATGGGACAGCCCGGCAAAACGTCTGGTTTCTAACAGCCTGGGGACTGTCACTGCTTCTGTTCTTACAATAACCTCTCTTACCTGCAATATAGTGAAGAGACTATCCAAATAAATCTATTTTTTGCTAAGCAGTTTGTAAAGCTGCTGTGTGTTGAAAGATAAATTAGTTTGCGTACAAGGCTAAACCAAGTCTAGAGCTTTAGTCCTTTGCTTTCAAAGAAAAAAAGAGTGCTATGTTCTTAGTTTTATTATAGTGGGAAAAGATTGTTAAAGACTAGAACATGGCAATCTCTCCTGTATACAGTTGAACAGTAAAGTAACATAAGTTCATTTTTAACAGTAATTTTCTGTGCAAGTACTATGATTCTCTGGCATAGAAAGCTAAATTAATCACTGGATTAAGACTTCTGAGAGCAACTGTTGTGATTGGATTATTTTATTATGAAGAAGTAGATGTCAGTTATAGGTAATATAGTAGAAAAGTTTATTTGTGTTACACTTACTCAGAGTTTAATGACTAGATATGTAATAATTTCTGACAGCATGGTTTTCTTAGGATTAGGCTTTGTTGAGAAGGAGAAAAAAAATGGTTGGGTCTTTCATACCAAAAATTGGAGAAAATTTGCAGTGATGACGTGAACTTCTGTATTGGGCTGTGGTTACAATCAAGTTGGCATTTAGAGTTGTGCTAGGGGAAAAAATCAAAACCTGAACTTGCCCCCAGCCTCTCGGCTGAGATATAACTCCGTGTTCTCTGCTGCAGCACAGTGAAAAGGCTCAGGATGAGGATTTGAACTATACTGCAATTTTAGTAACAGAGAACATGTTTTTACAGGGTCCTTCCAGACCTCTGGTTGTCTTACAAGGAAGAATAAAAGATTGACTGTCAAGGAATCATGAGGGCCAATGGGCCCCTCCCACACTGGTTTGTGGCAGGAGGTGCATGCTTGTGTCCTAGCAGGGAATCAGTTTGTCCCGATGCAAGAAAGTTCTTGGGAGCAGCAGAGAACAAGTAAATGCAATTGAAGGCCCTGTGACATGCTGGTGATTAAACTGCATTCGAGGTTTTGTTCTTGCTTAGAGATGGTAAATGCATGAGAGAAAGCATAAATAGCAGTGTGATTAAATAGTAGCATGACATGAAGCCTATAAATAGTCTTTTATAATTTTGTAGTACTTTCTCCTTCTAATAGCCTTTGCTCTTTAACTTCAGCACATGCAAACTCTGCATGTGTGGGTTCACTTGCCCTTCTTGGTAATGTTTTATTCCAGTGGAGTTGTGATGTTTCTCTTATTGTTTTCTTTTTAGTTGAGTAACTGGTTTGTGCCATGGTTATGTGCCTGTTTTTTCAGCGGATGTGAAACTTGATACTGAACTGAGCGAATATGATAAACAAGCATTAAAGCCTCCCTGTCTTCCTGAACATGAATGCATTAGAGGAGATGGTAGAAGTTGTTTTCCTTCTAAAAATAAACTCAATAAATAATAGAATAATTCAGTTTAATTAATCTCAGACCAACTGAACTGAAATTTCTTGCTGGTTCTGAATGGCAACTGATTGTAGGAGTTTGCAGCTCCAACCAAAATGGTCAGGTAATTTTTCTCAGTATTTTATTAAATACAAATACATTAGATGGCTTTTTATTTATAGAAGATGTATACCCTCTACCTGGAAAGTGATTTGCTAATATGTTAGTAAAGGAAATTTAACTTCTAATAAATGGTTTGAGGTGCAGTAGATAAGATGCATAATACAGAAATACAGTTTGTCAGTGATTTTTAGTTTCACTTGGGTAACACGATGTCTTCATTCTGGAGCTGTAGTTCATTATATAAACTCCATCTTTTTAGCTCTTCCACCTTTTCCAACTATATACCTTCAACTTTGTGCCTTTACTTTTTGGATTTAGGAATGTAGGGATTTTGGCTCCCCACCTCTCCCCACAGTATATTCATAGTTAGCCTTGACAGTGTTATGTTGCTTTTCACACCATTAATAGTGTCTTATTTTTGTTAAGTTAATTTTGTGGAAGCTGTCAAGTATTACTGTGTAATTCTATAAAGAACAAAAGCTAAAAGAAAGAAAACAGTCATATTCAGAAACAAAAAAATAAAACTTTAAGGGTGTTTGGAAGTTTGGTTTGATGAACCCTGGTAAGAATTATAAACTTTTATGTAATTTTGGATCTTGTCTTTCCTCTTGCATTATGTTTTCTTCCCATTTTTTTTACAGATGCTTCTGTGAATTTGTCAATTTATTTTCCTGAGAAGGAAATACATCCCAAAGAAAAAATATTTTTAGACACTCTTAGAAATATGCATGAAGACCATTTATCTTCTTACTAGTTTATGTCCAAACTTGAGTGTAGTTTAACAAGTTTCAAAACTCTGAATGCATGAAGATGAGTCCGGGGGGCCTGCAGTCTGCCCTGAACGTTTAAGTGTATCATAAACCCTGACAGGGTGTGACTGTTGGGGTCAGTATGCCACGATTTTGTAAAACTTTTGATTTGGCTCTGACTTTAACTTCGTAAAAAGTACAAATGCAATTGTTATAAAGTGGGTTTGTACAATTTACAAATCTGGGCAGTATAGGCATCTTTAAGATACTTTGCCATAGAAGCTAAACCCACAAAACTGTGATTTTATATTTCCTGTTTAAAATGCCATTGCATGTGAATGATTGTAGAATTTGATTGTTTGAACATGCATGATATTTTCATTGTCAGATTCACTCAGATAACTTTAAATTTCTAGTCTTTAACTGGTTTGAAACTGGCTTGTTTCCTATAAAGAAAGTCTTTGAGAGGAGGCAGAGATAAGTCAGAAGAATACTTACTTTAGCTGAGATGAAATTGTAAAATATAGTAAATAAATAAGAGGAAGTCTTAAAGTTTGGCATGATATAAAACAGGATGATTCTTTTGCAGCTGGGCAGGTGCACCAGCAAAACTGATCTTGCCCTGTGCAGGGAGCTCCTTGTTCCAGTTCCCTGGTGTGCTTTGGGGTCTGTCTAGTGCACATCCCATGACCAACCAAAACATGAGCTGCTACCTTTCACAGCCCACAGCCACAGCGCTGTGGAGAGGCCAAGTGCCCAGAGTGCAAGGCAGGGTGGCTGAAAGCCAGGGGCACGGATGGAGTGAGGTCATTTTTCTGGGCAGCACTGCCAGAAGACATCCCTTGGTTTGTTTTCTGCTGGAGGAAGAAGTGGAGTTCACAAGCATTTTCCAGGCAGGTAGCCAGATAGGCATTATTTCAATGCTTCCCGTGGAAAATCGGTGGGTTTTGGCAAAACTGAAATTTTCCACGTGAAAATTTCTATTTTATGGAAATAGTGTTTTTGATTAAAAACTAATTTTGATGGAAAGTGTCCAGTTGGTTACACTGAGCCATAGAATTAGCATCTGCTATGTTTAAATCTATTGAAGATAATTTGGCTTAGGTTTAGCAACTCTGAACAAAATATGCACAGACAACTTTTCCTCCCCCTGTCTAATACCTCAGTTTTAGTGCCAGCCAAAATTCAGCTTGAAGTTGGCTATGAGTAGAATAAAAGCTTTTTCTGAATTTTGCCAGTTTGTTTTCAGTTCAGACTGCCTTTAACTTCAAAGACTTCACAACCTAGATGCCATGGCTGGAATTACAGCTGCCAGTTCCACTAGCTGCTCTGGACTTGCAGGTCCTTCAGTGTGCAGTAGTATTGATCCATGGGTGCTGAAGTGACTAATGGCCAGCCCACAGATTTTCTCCATCATATGTTTTCTGTCAGTGTTGTTTTCAGATAATTGTGGCTGAGGCTTGTACAACATACAGGATGTGGCACTTGTGTTCATTTACAGTCACACCAAATTTGAATGTGTAACTTTGCATCATTTGGTGTTTTACCTGTTTTATCTGCTTAATTGTGTAGAGCTGTTGAGGACCATCAATTGTTATTTGCATGTAACTTTTCTCTTTTTGATTTCTTTAATTGTGTTAAAAAATCCCTCTTATTTGTTGATGGAAAAGCTGAAATCAAAACCTAATTTTCACTTGCTACCTTTCCTCTATTCAGCATGTGTAGTCGGGCTGTTGCTCAAGTTTAGAGCTGTTAATAATTAGTGTCATGAAAGGACTGTACTTGGTTATTCTAGCTACAGGCAGTTGTGCATTGTCATTAAAAACTCAAAAATTTAAAAGACTCCTTTTATATACTAGGGAGCTCTCGTTTTCTACTGGGTCTGTAGAGAATTGTGAAGTCCTTTCTTTGATAGGTGAAGAAATGTTTTTAAGTCATATTGCAAAGGGGAAGCAAATTTACTTATGCCTTGATACCTTTGAGGTAAACTGTACGAAGAAATTGGATTTGGGGGTTTTGAGGTGGGGGATGTATGTTCTTTCCCTCCCCACACTTAAGCAAGATATTAAATACTAAGCTGTTATCACCTGGTACTACTGTACTTTGTCTGAACTTGCACTGATTTCAGCTCTTTTTTCTTTGATAGGTAAATATTTAGGCTTCCTGATCTAAGAGTTGTATCTGAGCCAGATTTCCCTTTAATGAAAGATCTATTTCAATCTATTTAACCTAGATTAAGATTTATAAAGTACTGCAGATTTATTTTGAGAAGTCTCTATCAAGATATTTTAGTAATGTTTCGTTATAGTCTTCATTTATTACATCTTATTATAGCATTGAGTCATAAAAGCAAGAATAAGAGATCCAGCTCCATGAATGGGAAGAGATAGATATAGTATTCATCTGTGTGAAGGTCATGGATTACCATTTTTAATGCTATTTTCAAACAAGGGCAGATTATAGATGGAGTCGAGTTTAAAATAATAGAGATGGAACTCACTTGGAAAACTTCTCTGTTTATTCCTAGTAATCTTTACACATGATAAAAACCTCTAGGTATCATGAACTGACAGCTGTATACTAGGAAACAAGGAGGTTTTATGTCTTATAAATGCACTTGCACATATTTGTTTAATTTATATGATTTTTTAAATATAGGAGGATAGTTGAAGTCACCGTTTTGTGATATTTAAACAGTGCTCCTCTTCCTGTTCTTGTTTTTCCTGGCAGACATATCCTTCACTGACTGCTTCAGCTATCTGCCCTTCCACAGGGATTAGCTGGCATTTTTAAAAATAAAGCTAGATTTAATTTTTTTCCCTGCTAGCTTTGCCATTTCCATCCTCAGTGGCTCGTTGCAGGAATGTGGGCTGCTACTGCCATGGTGCCTGTGTGTGTTTGCTGCCTGGCCTGGCTGAAGTGACATAAGTGGGGCCATGGCCACAGCTCTGCCCCGGGGCCTCTTCCCCCTCTGTGGCATTGCTGTCTCACAAGCTGGCACTGCTCTAGCTGGTGCTTGCCATCAACTTGTGTTTTCATATAACAGACCTTATATGATACCAGTATTGTAATTTAAAGACATTTCTAGCCTCAGCTGCCTTCTCTTTGTTTCTTCACACCAAGGTATGGCTTCCCTAAACCATTCTGTAAAGCAGTCACACTGTGATCAGGTGATTCCTGAAAATCAGCTATACTCCATTGCTTAATAGGGGGATAAGTGTGCTGGTTTTTTTCTGGTCCTTAAGGTGTGTGTGGGTGTATTGCGTATTATAGAGAAATTTTCTATGGTTTTGCTCAAAGTAATCTCTGAAACCTCATGTAGGTTCTTCACACATCTTGTTCATATGTATGTGTGACTTGTTCTATAAAACTTCCCTTTTTCCTTGCCAAAGAAATTTTAATATCTTCTCAGTCTGTTATCTCATCTAGAGTCTTGGATAGTGAAGATGGAAAGGTTATTGTCTGCATATGAAACATCACTGAGCACAGAAAGGGAGGATGTAAAGGATTTAGGTTCAAAATAATTGTCAGTGTTGATGGCATGGTTTCTAAGAACTCTTTTTATTATTAATATTGCTCCTAAACTGTCAGTAGGTGTTGTAATCTCAAACTATTGAATTTTATCTTGCTGTTATGTGTTTCCTGAAATGTTGCATACAGGAGTGAAGCAAAGCAGATACCAGTCTTTCTGTACTGTCCTACTCCACACTCAAAACAGATAAAGGGATCAGCTGAATTTGAGAGGCTTTTTTGTGAGTGTGGTTCATACAGTTCAAGCATAATGAGTATTGACATTTAATTAGGTAGAAGTGTCATTTATAATAGGCTTCTCTATTAGCTTTGCACTTCTTCCTAGAGGCAGGGAGGAGCAAGGGAAGGAATTGTCAAATTGTCCAAATGGTTTATTTTGCAGAGAAAACAGCGTGCTACAGTACTATCTCACTAATTTGCTGTGTTCTGGTGTATGGCCTGCAGCTGTCTCTAACAAGATCCTATGTAGAGTGATTGAACACTCATTAATTATTATTTTTATGTTAGATAGTATGAAAATCTGAGAGTGACAGAACAAGGTGTTTCATCTTCAACCTTTGTCAGTAATTATGTGATTATAACAGTGAAAATCTTGCTTGATATCACACAGCAGTTGTTCAGATTTGAACTTTTCAGAAAAGTGGATAAAAATCATTATTCAAGGAGGTCTTAGTTTAAAAAAAATCTTGGAGTAATTCTTTTTAACTGAGAATGCTTATTAATTTAGACATCAAGACTACACTGAAATCCAAAGCCAATCCCATGAAATCCTCATGTTCATGAGATGCATTAACAATCTTAGAAATTTATCTGAGTAAGTGGCTAGAATATTAAATTAGTTCTCTGTTACTGGTTCATGTATAGGAGAAGTTGATGTTGGAGGAGGGGGGCTAAATTCAACTTACTTTCTGTCAGCTGTTGAAATTTGGGCCCAATATTTTCAGAAAATGTCATATACACATTAAGAACTAATGCTTTTTTTGTAAGATTTGGCTCTTGCGAGGATTGAGGATGTGGAAAAGGAGAATGTAAGAGTAGCTTATTCATTGAAATGCAGGTGAAATAATGGGTGTTTTGAGGAGAATATGAGTATGTTTCTCTTTGTGGCTTTCAGAAGTGAAGTAGGATTTTCCTTTACTGTTCTGTACTTCTGGCATCCATGAGGGATTTGCTCAAGCAGCTACAGAGAGTAGAGATCTTGGAGGAATGTACAGAAGCAGCTGCAGATCAGCTGAACTTGTGTACTGTTTTTGCACAGGAAGCATGGAGACTGCTCAGGGCCAGGGTGTAAGGAAGGATGCAGGAATCCCTGACCCAGGAGCAGGAGAGTTTGGAGTCTGGGAGCTGCCAGCCCCCTGCAGGTACCAGGTTAAAGAGGGCACAGTCTGCTTACCCACCAGCGGAGAGGAGTTGTGGAGGTTTTTAGGAACTTCAGCTTCCTAACTCCCCAAGGCAGTATCTCCTTGTATCCAGTGCTCTGTTTCCAGATTGTCTGGGAACATAGTAGCACTGAAGAAGCAATGGCTGCAGTTACATTGTACAGTCACAGTAACTGTCCCACTTGGTCAACAGTAAAAATGATATTCCTCTTTTCCAGTGAAGTTTTAGGAAGAGTTTAGGAATTGGCCATATGATAACTTTTCAGAAGTATGTTATCTTCCTAAAGTAGAATGAATGTGGTCAATTTCTATATAAAACTGCTATTAAATAAACTTAGAAATAAAACAAAAGGGTTTGATAAAGCCTGGAATCATTAATGAGGCTGTTGCCTGGCTAGAAGTCTTCCACCTGGTGAGTGCAAAGTGAAATAAGTCAGTGTTTATATATCAACTTTAATGAATGCTAGGTACTTTCCATTATTTGGTCAGCATAAAGCAGGAAAGAATCACAGAATATTCTGAGTTGGGAGGGACCCACAAGAATCATTGAGTCCAACTCTCACTGGAACAATTTCAGGATTGTAGTGCATAGGTTGATTCACTTAAATGAAAATGCATTTCTGCTTTGCTTTTATTTATAAACAATGTCCTGAAGCTGTGTACTGCATCAGAATTGCTGAAAGTTTTCAAAACAAAGTTTCTGAAAGATAAAAAATTTGAACCTTTTCTTTGTGGAATTCCCTCAGAAAAGTGCACGACCACCTAATGTTTAGCATTTTTAAACTAGTTTGGATTGAAACATTTAATGTAGCATCACTAACGTGTTTTCAATAAACTTATATGAAGATGGGCTCTAGGTTTACCTCAGTATTTGTCTAAATTGCAATATGTTGTATTATTCTGTTTAAACCTTCAAAATTGTCTTTGTACTTTTTAAAAGTTTGGAGGTTTTTTTTGTTATATAGATATATCTAATTAAGTTGTTTGGATAATTTTAGTAACAATGGGATCTGCATTTTACTTAATATATTCAAACTGTATCATGTTATAAGCACGTGGGTCTTCTATGAGTCTGACCTACTTTGCTACTTGTCGGAAATTCATGTACTGTGTTGGACCCAAATGAGCAGGTGGGCCACTGTGCAAATCTGTGCCTTCTGGGTTGCTAAAATATGAGCTCCTAAACAAATGGATATCTGGCAATGAATGAACTCTTTAGCTGCTTTAGATGAGCCATGAAAAAATGAAATTTCTCATGTCCTTGCATGCACATGTGCATACAGTAATATGTTTTTCTGTATGTTAGGAGTTCTTTTAAAGACAGAAAGTTCTTATCAAGTCAGCAAATTGGTTGCAATCTTGGATAAATTAAATTTCTGTTCATTACCTGCTTAACCAACTGCTTATTTATTAAGCTACTTAAAATCAGTTAGTTTATTGTAAGCCCAAGCAAATTGTCGTTATACTGTATATGTTTACATAAAAGAATAAAGGATGCCGAAAATTCACTTGTAAAGCTTCTTATGTGCTCTTTAGTGCCCTAACCAAGCCAGTATTGCAGGAATGTTCTGCCCTTTGATTGGGAACACTCCCTGGAATTGCTTCACCACTTGAAATCTGAGCTCAGGCAGGAAATGTACAACTTACTCCCTCCACAGACCTGAGAGGTAAGTGGAGTTACTTTGCACAAGGTCTGTCCTTCTCCAGTTGCTGTAGCAGCATGTTCTTTAGATTAATTCACATACCTAAGTATTACATGCTTAGCAGAAGACACTGAAAAATTATAAGCAGAAAACCATATGCAAAGATTAAGTCCAGTTTAAATAATCCACTTGCATGTATAAAAAATATTTTAGAATTAAGTGGCCATGGCTCTGCCCATGACATGGATATGCACACACAGTAGTACCTTGCTTAAGTTAACCTGCTGTTTAGGCCAGTTGTTCTCAGACTGTTTTTTTGATTAAGTCTCAACTTTTGTTTTTACTCCTATTACTTTTGGGTATGCAAATTTTACTTTGGAGCTTAAAGCAGTCCTCTGTTCCGTACTAATGTTAGCTATAATACTTTTATTGCAGAAGTATACGAGTGTAGCTGAATTTCTATCAGTTTTTTCTCATTTTATGTATCAGTATTTGTTAGGAAATCAGCTGTAATTTGTAACCTTATAAGCAATAGCCATCTCACTATTAGTAAGTTTTCAAATATATAGCAAGAATGGCAATATGTGTTTGGGAGACATAAAACTATCTGTGTTCTTGGTGCATGTATTTCTGAAAGAAGTAGCAAAGGTGATATGGGTACAGTTTGGGGCCAATTGTGTTGTAAAATAAGTGTGTCAGTAAAACCAGGAATTGCAGAGTCTATCTGTGCTTAACAGCTGTGTCCTTTTTGTTAAGTGTGCATGTGCTGATAGAGGTTTAAGTATGGGTTGTGTGCGCATGATTGGCCACCAAGCAGTTCTGTGTAATAACCCTGGCACATCTTGGAAGGAGGAGTATTTTTCAAAGTGCATGTGATGGTAGAGGACTTTTAACATACTCCCTGCATACTTCCATGGTTTCTTTGCTGACATATAGGGAAAGGGTAACTTTGAATGTGGCTTGCAGAAGACAGTCAGTCTTCTGTCACCTTCCTCTCTATTACTTTCAGAGCTGTTTTGTTTCCATTTTGTAGCTGCGTTTCAGGATTTCAGTCATTATACTTGTAAAACTATGCTCTGTAATTGCAAAAACCTCTTCGTTTCATGCAAGAAGCATGTTCCAACTACTGTGTATTTCATGCAGGACATGGAATATGTTTCATTGCATAATCTGAAAGTACAAAATATAGTTTCTTAATTCCATGAAGAAAACATTCATGAATGACTGATGTCCAGCATGGTGGGACTATGAGCTTTATACCAGGAAGATGCTAAACTCCAGACTGTGGAACAGCATGAGGAGTGTGTGTGTCCTATTTTTCTTCCTTAGAGAGAGTGGAGAAGGCATTGCCCTTCCAGTCTGTGAGCTACATGAACTGTTGTTCTGGCCCAATATAGCTGCTCCTGTTTCCATAGCAAACTCATAATACAGTGCCTCTTTCTTGAATTTGATAAATTTATTTATGTACATTGAGAAAAATCCAGTCGCTGTCTGTAACTATGCAATGTTTTTTGTTTGGCTGGAGCAAAGATCTGTGTTACAGTAAGAACCTTGAGAGATCTGCAGTCTGGTGCTATTGAAGAGACAGAGTGAATGGTTTCATGGTGTTAAAGGATTTTGAGGGTCACTAAGGGGTGGTTTCCTCTTTGCTCACTCTTACAGATTTGTTGTTGAAACCCAGTTTTCTGTCTAGTTTAAGGCAGTGATGAGGAAGGAAAAAGTATTGCTGGTCTTGTCTTGATCAGCAAATAAGACAAAAAAAGAGGAAAGAACAGAGGAAAAGGTGAGACTTAGCTTTTCCTTGTCTTAAAACATGATGGTTTCTAGCTTTTAACAAGTCTTTTTTTTTTTCCCTCTGCTGCAAAACTGTTTGTTGTGTTGTTGAGTTAGACTCTCCTAGCTCACTAGTACCAAATGGATTTGTGGGGACTGCAGTACTTATTTGAAAGCGGAACAGTCCTTTGTGCACTAGTGTTTGTATTTGTGTAAAAGTGCTCTGAAGATTACACTCACTGTTTCTTGGTTCTGACGCCTTAAGTTTTAGCTTTCACATTTTCCAGATTCTGTACTGCATTAGTATATAACTCTGAACTTCATATAAAGTGTTAGCAAGTTCTCTTTACAGTTTACTTATACAAAATAATCCTTTTCCAGCCTGAGAAACAAGGACACCTTTGCAGCTTCAGGCCCAAAA
>VZTT01060396.1:0-12323 GCA_013400855.1 Buphagus erythrorhynchus
GTTTTGTTTTGTTTTAAAAACCATTGAGACTGATTTAAGATTTTACTTGTCAGCAGCTAGAAATTTGGAAGCCCTAGGCTAACCCAAAAGAAAAGTGAGCAGCGTGGCAGGGAGAGGAGTGACCCAATGCCTCCCCAGCTCCCCATGCCACTCTGGTGAAAGCCATCATCTCTAAACCACAGCACCCTATACTGTACCAGTCCCAGGGTGCTGCTGCAGGTGCTGCCAAGGTTGTCCTGACTTTGCACCTCTCAGATCCCACTGGAGCCAAAGGGTCTGTTTCTGCCCTACAGATGCCACCCCTCTCCCCCCTTCTCAGCTCTTCCCCTCAGCTTCCTGCTGATGCCATCATGGGTTGAGGTTCTGCAACACCTCCTGGGGCTTGGATTGTTCTCTCTTTGTCTCTTCACCACTGGGGAAAGGCATGAACATCTGCAGCTTTGGACAGGGACCAACAGCAGAGAGGTGCCCCATGTCCTCAGCACAGCCCCTGCCAAAGCCTCCCCATCCCCACCAGGACTGCCACAGTGACGTAGTCCCTGCTGGCACAACGGCATGAGTCAGGGTCTGGCCACCCAGGTAGGCAACACCCACCTCTCCCACCAAAGCTTTATTTACATCACTGCTGCCATGATGCAGCTCTTTGCAAAACTAGAGAGCAATGGCACCCAGTCAGTGCCCCTGAGCCCAGCGGGGCAGCAGGGACAGCGGGGAGAAGAAGGCAGGTGTGGAGACACAGGTGCTTAGGACTCGCCAGCCTCGAACATCTTCTTTCTGCCCTCCATGCCAGACTTCTCCTCAATGTTCTTCCTCCAGTCACCAACATCACGGAGATCCTTCTCCTGGGGAGGGATGGTTGTGTTGGTATGAATGGTGCCAGGGTAAGAACCCACCTGGCCCAGGCCCCACACCAGCCCACCTATGGAAACCCTCATGTCAGCTAGAGGAACCCAGTTCCACCCATGCTGTACATCTTTTTGAACTGCACCCTCCTGTTTCAGCATCATGGGTGCCAGAGAAGGAAATACTGAGCAGGAAGAAGAACATTATGGAGAAAGAGTCATTCTCAACCCTATCTATCATACAGGGAGCCCTTAAGGGTGGGGGGGCACTCCTGTTAGGGCAAAAAAGGAAGAGGGAAGGATACCTTCTCAGTGTCCTCCTTCTTCACTTGCTTCAGGTTGGCTCGGAGGTCCATGCAGACCTTGTGCTTGGAGCCCAGCAGGGCCCGCAGCATGGCGTCAGCCGACATGCGCACCCTGCGCAGCGGCGGCCGCTTGAACTTGCCACGCAGGTCAAAGAGTTTCTGGCTCAAGTCTTCCAGCTGGGGGGGAGGAAGTGAGGCAGATGGAGAGACAGCAGGGCATGGGTTTCATGAGATGGACCCAAGTAGTGCAGGGAGGCATGAGGAATGGGCTGCAGACTCCCCTGAAGGATGGCTCCAGGGGAAACTCACCTCCTTGGTAGTCTTCTGTAGCTTCACCTCTGTGTCATACCTCTCCTCATCCACTGACTCTATCTTGGCATGAAGCTTTTTGCACAGCTCCTGGGAAGAAAGCAAAGAGGGATGTTGACTGCTAGGACCCACACACAGTTCCTCTCTCCTGACTGTTCTGGCTCTGAAAGCCCTCAGTCCAGAGGACTAGATGGGATTGAGGTGAAGAGGGGCTTTTCAGCCAGCTCCTAATCTCCATGCTACTGGCTGCACGCAAATGCTGCCTCAACACATCATTTAAAACACATCTTCCCTGTCAGCCAGACCCCTTTTTTTGCAGAGAGACCCCACCTGCTTCTCAAGCCAGCTGCATGTCCATCTGGCTCCAGGGTAACACAGGTGAGGAGAAGGTCAAGAGAGGAAGGCCAGTCTAGATCCACCAGGCTGACTGATGGAGTCAAATGGTTTCTGCTGTAGCACTGAAAGGGTTAAATAAGCCTGTACCTGAAGTTCCTGCATGGATCCTGGGAGTGACAAAGGAGGACAATGTTCTGCCAGGTAGTTTTGCTTTTCCACTTCTTTAGCAGCTGCTTCTTTTTCTATTTCAGTGACAGCAAGCTGGAGCATAGCACTCTGGAAGGCAGCAGGAGANTGCCACCTACCTTCAGGTGCTGCCGACGGGCAGTGGCTGCCCTCCTCTTTTTCTGCAAGTGGAAGAAACAAGAGAAAAGAAGGTTATCAGTGCCCATTCCCCTTTAAATTGCCCTTCCCTGTGCAGTGCCACAGTCCACGAAGGAGCTGCAGCCCTGCCAGGGAGCTGGCTCCATCTTGACACACAGCTGGCCCCCAAACCAGCAGCACTCAAGGAAGAGGCTCCCTGCTGAACCCAGCTTTACCAATCTCAGGTAGCTAAAACCTAAAATATCCCTCAGGAAAAGATAACAAGGGTGATGAACTTGAAAATACATATATAAAATATGGCTGGAGACTTGGCTTCTTGGAACTTTTAGCCTTTTCTCTAATTTCCTCTTCACTCAGATGTGTTTTACTTTGTGCTCAAGCTAATGACCCCCATGTCCCTAGGCACTCAGGAGCTGTGGGATGTCTTTCTGAGCAGTCCAGAGCACGTGCCCTTCTGACACTCTGGTGACAAGGACAGCCAGGCAGGTGAAAACATGAAGGCTGTGCAATTTCTTGGAGCTGAAAAGACCCGGCATAAGTGATGCTGAAGCAGGGGTTCATCACAGCTGGAGGACAGATACGACCACAGGCTGCCCTTCTGTCCCTGTCATGCTGGACCAGCAGCAACAGGACTCCTATTTATTAAAAAAACCCACAACTTCTGCATTTCAGCTGTTTCCTGAGCACTTCACCCAGAATACTGGGCCTGGCTGAGTTGGGCTGGCCCAGGGGAAACACATCTGATATGCTAAGGGGTGGCAAGTAGAGAGCAGTGCTTGGGTGTGGGTCTGTGCTGCGTAGAGGAGGAAGTGGATAAGGATGTGCAGAGTGAAATGTGACAAAATCTGACATGTCTCGCATATGCAAATGATGCCAAGGCCCTCCTGACAGGGCTGGAGGGCTCTGCAGGAAAAAGGCACCCAGCTCAGAGATGCAGCGCACTGCTAATGAGGGTAATCAGATCCCTTGAGGGCTGTTAGTCCAGGGCTTATTCTCCGTCTGAAAACTGGTACCTTAGCAAAGAGTGTCCTCCCAGCTTTTTCTGGGACGTCTGAGTTTGATGGGGAGTAGAAGAATATGTTGGATATCAGCACCATTTTGTGGCATTTCTATGTGTCCCTGACATCCTCTTTTCTCTTAGTGAGAACAAGCTGGAGCTTGTGGTGTTTCAGACATATGGGGAGATGCCAAGCAGAAATGAAGGATGGAGCAATTTGCTAAGAGGAAATGTGGAGTGACAAAGCCACGAACAATCCTCCCACACCTTCCCCTGCATTTCTCCAGACTGCCCCAGCCCCACTTGGCTCTGCCAGAAGCCAGGGAAAACTTGCTAAGAATGCAACCTCCACCCTGCTCACACTCCCCTGGATCCAGGTCTCCCTGGATTGCCTTTGAGAAGAGATTTGTCAGTGCTCAGTGGGTAGAAAATAAAGGGCTAGGTGTAGGGAAGGAGGAGAGGATACTAGGCCAAGGGCGGGACGGTGGATGGATGATGGAGGAGAGGCGGCTCTGGACCACTGCCTTCCCAGCACCATCTCGTGGCCAGCTGGGGAACCAGGAATGGAGGGGAAAAAGCATCTAACTCCAAGCCAGGGGACAAAAAAACATCTTTCAAAAGGGATTTTTCTTCTCCTTCATGCGTTTACCGGGAGAAGTCAGCAAGAAAATAACCATGAGCCATTCCTCTCACATACACACACCCAGCAGCTGATTTTCCTAGGGAGGAATGGTGAAGCCAGGACTGCTGCCATAAGCATTGCTAAAGGAAAAACCCCAGCAAAACACACTTACCTCTTCACTGTTCAGGAAAAGCAGATGGACAAAGAAAGGAAGGAAGAGAAAGGGGAAAGAGGAAAAAAAGGTAGTTAGCATCCTAACTGGAAACAAGCAGAAGAATCTTAACAAGCATAAAAGTTGGTGGTTGAACAAAAGTTTTTAAATGCCAGCAATATATTAGAGACAGAAAAATGCGAACTTACTCAGACATCTTGGTTTAGATGGTTGTGAGCCTGAAATGAAAACCAAGAAAAAATGTTTACAACTATTCATGCTTGTGGTCACTTTCTTGGGTTTAAAAACAAAGCAAGACTCCTCTAGAAAATAAAAAGAGGGAAAAGTCTGTTCTTATTTCCCAATTTCACCAATTTTTCATCATATAGGGAACTAGGCTGCAGTTTGTAGGTGAGAGGCAAACATCTCCTCATAGTAACAGAAACCACAGCATCAAGGGATTTCTGGAAAAGACCAAATGGGGTTGAGCCAGAAAAAGATCTGTGCAGTGATTCCTACAGATTTGTTTCTTGTCTGACCCCCAGGAAACCATTTTATTCAATGAAGGAAGAATAGGCAAAAACTATTTTCAGTTTACTGCTTCACTCTGCCATTCAACCTTACTTCACTTCATAAACAAGAAATATCCCAAAGCCTGCAAAAGGCTGGCCCAGGTGACAAGGAAGGACTTCAGAGGATGCTGCTGCCAGTGTATGCACTCATTCTATGGGACAGGGGAGCCTGTTGCAGCAACCTCAGCATAGGTGATGTAGAGTAGGTTGGAAGTTGTGGTTGAGTTGATACAGGCACCAAAAAGTTCCCCAGACGATTCTTTGCACTTGCTTTAAGTGGAAATTTTACACGTACGATGCAGCATATTAAGGAAGTTTGCTTTGCTGTAAGTGATTTCCACATAAATAGAATTTTACTTTTCTAGCAGTCTAGCAGTCTGCTGCTTGCATGTCCTAAGCCTGTCCTTTGCAGAGCAGACAAGGCCCCAGAAGGCAGTGGTCTGCACATCTTGGAGGGAGGCTCTGCCAGGAGGGGAAGTGTTAACGGGGGCTCATGCCCGAGGCAGGAGGCACAGCTTGCACGGCCAAGGAAACTTTATCCTGGAAAATGTGCGGGCCCATCACATTACTTCAGAGAGGAGGGGATGGGGGGGAAGTGCTTCTAAAAATGGCCAGGGAGCCGCAGAAGGAGCTGCAGCTGTCTGGCGGGCCGGCAGCCCTGCGCGGTGCCAGCCCCGTGACTCGGGGCGATGCGCAGCGCAAGCGGCCGCAGGTGGCGGGGCTGCAGCTGCGGGCCGGGGCGGCCCCGGAACGCCGGCTATTTTTACATCCCTGACATCCCTGACATCCCTGCCCCGCACACACGCTCCCGCTCCGGCCGCAGCGACGCCGGGGAGACAAGGGGACAACGCCGGGCTGAGGCTCGCTGCCCGCGATGCGGGCTGTGCATCACCTGCTCTGGAGGGAGGACACCGTAAATTTGGATGTCGGTGCCTGTCCGAGGGTGTTTTTGGGGAGGCAGGCGCTGCAGGGGCCGGGCAGGGAGCTGGAGGAAGGGGTGTGAGTAGGGAGCATAGCCGGGTCACCAGGTCACCAAGGATCCTGAATCCTATGGCCCTGGGGATGTCAATGTTAGGCTCCACTTGCCCTCGCCACTCAAGCTGAGAGCAGAACCAGCCAAGGCAGGGGAAAGCATGAAATCAAAAAGAAAAAAGCTCACTGTAAGAGACAGAGGGAACCTTTCCAATGCACAGACCCTCTCCAACAAGCAAAAGTGTTATTAGCACCCCTATTTCTCCCAGTAGGCCGTCCCCACCTGGTATTTATCTCCTTAGCACTCAGGTAAGTAAATCTGCTCCCCCATCACTCCCGAAGAGCAAGCTGGGCCATTAGGAGATAGGCAAAAAGGCTCACCCAAGTCTGGAGAAAATCAGAGTCGTGCTGGCTGGACAGGATGGACAGACGAGCCGCAGGCAGCTGGCTGAGTAAGGAGGTATAAAAGGGCTTCTCGGGTGGCTCAGCAGAAAATCCACCTTCTCTTTAAGGGCATGGAGACCTTCTCAGACCAATGATGTGCAAGAGTCCCCTGTGCACCTCCCTTGGCTGGGGCAGGCCAGGCCAGCAGGAGAACAGGAGAGGGCAGCCCCCAGGGAAGGAGGGGTGGGGAGGAGGAGAACATCTTCTACCCGTGGGATCTGGAGGGGCTGGGGAAGTGTTTTTCCTCAGAAGTGCCAAGGAGGGAGCCTTCCTCTCCCTTCTCCTGCCACCAACCAGTCACAATAGATACGGCTTCAAATCTGTGGAGAATCCAGGCTCCCTGCACATAGCCATCCATCTGCAAGGCCTCTAATTAAAATTTCCCCTTGGATACACAGAGTGGCTTGTCCATGGACAAGGGCATGACTCAATTTGCCTTCAAGGGCTTGGGAGCAACTCTGCCCTTCAGGAAGGAAGAGAAGGAAGAGTTTGCACCCCAAATATCCACTGCTGACAGCATATGCAAGAGCAATGCCTTAATAAGCCATCTAGCACTAGCACGCTTTTTTAATCTCAATTATTTCCCTCACACAGGAAATACTTTGCAGCTCTTCCCTGTGTGAAATATTTCAACACAACTCAATTATTTTTGAAAAACAAGCTGTGGATCTCCTGCAGGCAGCCTCAAGCCTCAAATCCAGCCAGGAGCTGAGCAGAGGCAGTGTAGACAGCAAGAAGAGTAATCCCCTCCGTGGGATGACCCAGACCCATATCTTCATGGATCTGAAGGAGAAGCAGGTGGAAACATGGCTGGAAATATTCCCCAGCCCTGGTCACAGCACACGTAGTGTGTGTGTGTGTAGGGGATCCCATGGAGACAGGGACCCAAACAGCTCCTGCTCTCCTCCCCCAGGCCAGGCGCTCCCTCCTCTTCCAGCCGGGGTTTTTTAGGCTGATTCAGACATGGCCCTGACAATATTTTCCAGGCGCCTCCCAGACATTATATAGATAGTGGCAAATCCCTTGCTGCAGGCTTCCTGTTTCACCACCCTCGGCACCACGTAAGTAGTGCTGCAGATGCTGCTGAAGGACAAGCAAGTCCTTGCTATGGGGCTGGTGTCCTGCAGGGGTTTGCCGTGGTACCAGGTGGAGGAGGGAGAAACTCCCAGTGTGGGCAAGGCTGGGTCCACGTGGGATATGTCCCTTTGAAATGCTGTAGCTACACATTCTGGCCTCTGCTGGCCCATCAGTCCCCCAGAGAGCCGCTCAGCTCTTGGTGAAGGAATCAAAACTGGGGGAGTTCTCCATTCAAAATTCCCCACAGCCAGGGAGTTTCCTTCAGCTCTGTGAGATGAAGGCATTCTGGACCCCCAGTCCAGGCATGCAGCACAGCAAGAGATCTGCTCTGAATTTCAAGGGTGTGGTTATCACCCTGTGGCAGGAAAGTGTTGGCCTGATACAGTGGGAGAATGAAGTTCAAAGAAAGAAGTCTCATGAACAAAATATTGGCCAACAGAAGTGCTTGTAGGATAAGGGAGGAGTGGATGGTGAGGTGTGGCAATAGGATGAGCAGAAGGTCAAAGGCTTTCCATGGAGCTGCCTTGCACAGGGGTTAAGCTGTAGGGCAGTTTTCCCAGAAAAAGAAAGAAGCACCAGACTTAAATGGCATGAGGAAAAAACTCAGTGAAGAGAAGGAAGAACAGAAAACCAAATCCATGTCAAAGTTAGAAGCCATGGTTAACATTAGGAAAGACAGAAGTTTCCAAAGGAATTATGTAAGTGAGTGATGAAAGAACAAGTTCCTTGCAGAAAAGCTCAAGGAAGGCATAAGGAAGCTCCAGGCACATCCTTCAAAGAGGTGTTTGGCTCTGAATATTGGGTATTACTGATGTGATTAGGCAGGGACCAGGAATGGATGCACTGTTCATACTTGGGTACTTTCCTGTGGAGCATCTGACCTTGTTCCTTTCCTTCATCTCCCCCCACCTGAGCTAGAGGAATGTACCATGGGCATGGCAGGGGTGGGACTGGATCTGTGGGCCTGCATCAGGAATCCTATGTTGTGGACTGCCCCTCTGCTCTCAGCCTCTTCCATCTGCCAAACAGTATAAAGGAAAGGACTGGTGAGACCACAAAAACTCATCTCTCCAGCTGCACGAGCAAGGAGACATGCACACCAATCTTGCTGAAGCAGTCATTGCCTCCTGCTGATGGCGCTAAGGTGAGTGACCAGGGTGTCTTGCCACATTGCAGGACTATGGACATCACATCCCCACCTTTCTCTTCATGCACTTTACTTTTATACTCACCAACTTGGACAAGTGCCTGTAGGAACAGAACAGCTCCCTGTGGACACACATAAGTACTCACATATGGCTGGTTTTGATATAAACACTGGCCTTGAAGAGAAACAATTCATTTTAATGATCCCTTCCACTCCAAAGGGACACTCTTTGGTGGGGGCTTCTGGAAGAGTGAGCTTGCAGCTCACTGCAAGCTAGAGTCTGGAGGAAGGGCAGCATTTCAAAATGAAAACACAAAAGAGTGAAGAGAGGCTTCAGGGAGAGGGCAAAAAACAGAAAACTCCTCTGGATGAAGTCCCTTCTGACCATGGTAGCACATAGGTGCTTCAGTCTCCAGTGATGGAGAGTCTGTGTTCATAGCCAGGATTAGGGTCACTCAGTTCCCAGCACAGCCCTGGGAACAAACCTCACTCCTCTCAGGAGCTTTTCTCACTTCTGCCCAGGACCAGAAGCCTTGGACTCTTCCACAGTGTGGCCCTGCTTCCATATCCCAGGCTGAGTTGGCAGCCCCTTAGAAAGTGAACACCTCTGACCAGTGCTGGTCTGTGCCCAGGCCTTCAGCATTTAATGTGTACAGGAGGTGATCCCTCTGGAATTTCCACCCAGCTTGCCCCTGGATAGTATTACCGAAGTGACCCAACACCTGATCACAATCCTTCATGTATATGCACATCCTCAAAGCCTGGCTAAGACCAGAGTATGACCCAGAACGTGTCTGGGGAACAAGCTGAGACCTCTGTGTGCTCAAATGAGTATGGCTGAAACATGTCTCTGCTCTCAAAAGGTCTTTCAGGCTCTCTGTGCCAAGACAAAGCAGCAGCAAGAACATGATGTTACTTAAGAAAAAAAAAAAAAAGGCCATAGAGCTCAAGAAACACTGATAAATCACAAAGCTCTTCTCTCCCCAAGATCAGCAATTCCTCTACAAACCAGTAGCCGCGCAAAGAGTGATTCTCCAGAATTTATCCATTCCAAGCACACTGGTTTTTCGTAAATGATCTGTGATCCCAGACAGCTCATTTTACAAAAAAAAAAAAAGCTGTCAGCTGCAAAGACCTTAGCAGCCTCACCTACCTGCACACATTGAGAAAGCCTTGGGAGAAGACAGCTGCAGGGAGATGGGCCTCTGGAATCTCTTCTGGAGGAGCTTCTCATTCAGGTTGGGCAACGGAGGGGATGAGGTCAGAGTAGGAGAGGGCTGAGCCAGGAAAACTCAATACCCAATCCCACTGAGCATCTCTCAAGAACATCCCCAAAGCCAATTAATTCACAGAGTATCTGAGACATGAATTTCCTTTTATGAAGGCAGACCTGAGTTTAGCACATGTGCAAAAGTTGAGGGTGATGTGGGATGAGTGCATCCAAAGCAGAGAAACCTTTAGCAGAGGTCTTGTATGAACACATCCTTTGTCAAATCCAGAGTGAACACCAAAGCCAAGGGTTTTAACTGGACTGTCTTAAATGAAAACCTTCATGCCAAGATTCAGGCTTCTATGTCTAACCTGCTCTGGCTTGTATGTAAAAGTTAAGAGGAAAATGCTTTCTATCCAGGGCAAAACCAGATGTCAACTGAGCTGGTTTCCATGTGAGACAGCCACCTCTTTCACAGGCACCAGGCTCTTCACCAGCTCTTCCAAGGAGGCAATGTTTCTTTTACTAAGTCAGCAATGACTAATTCACAACTCAAAGTGCCCATTTCCCACACAGAGCTTTTCAGGCTCAGACATGACATCTGCAATGTCCATGTTCATGAGCAGGGTGATGGAACACTTGTTTGCAAACCCACCATCTTCACAAATGCTGCTCACAGAATGTAAAACACGATACAGGCTGGGTTGTTTGCAGGTCAGGGCCTCTTTTCAGCTCAGTTAAACTCCTCCTCCTGACTCTGTGCATGTTTCTGCTCAAATTGAGTGGCAATAAGTGCCTGCAGGGGTTTCATCACTTCTCTGTGAAGTCACCAAAGCTGGTTGAGAAATTCCCATCTTGTTGACATGCAACAAGTCATCATTGATGGGTATACCCATTCACCCAGAACTTCTTCAGGGAGCACTTTTTGACCAGCAGCATGAAAGCTATGAAATCCTCATGCTGCTTCTCCTTTGGTTCCATCCTACTTAGACCTGAAATATGGAGAAATGAGAAGTATGTTTTTTCCAGGTCTGCCCACAAAGTTCAAATTGGAACTTTGGGAAGCACCTCTGTGCACCCATTATTATTCCTGTTTCTCAGAGTGGACTGTCTAGGGCTTCTACCACCCCCTTCCTGCTCATGGCAGGGCAAGGTGCATTGAGATGTAAAGTGGTCCAAACAATATTTCTGTATCCAGAAGTAAAACAAGCCCAACCTGGGGAAAGAACAAATACAAGAGCCCCAGCAGCAGTCAGAGTAGGGGAAAGGGGCTGAGAAAAGGGAGGAGGAAAAAGGGGGAGAAAAGGGTAGAAGAAAGAGGATATAAAAAGGTAACTAGGGATAAGGATCCAGGAGCTGGAGCTTTTAAAAAATAATCTCATGCATGACAGAAGTACACATTTTGCCCATAAAATTGCAAGGCATAAAGATGCTAGATAAGGAATATTTATAAAGCCCGCATGCTTGTTCCTAGTGAGAAGAGCTTAGATGCTCTCCAGCTCTCAAGAACTCTAAGACTAGCGAAAAAAATCTGTGGCTGGATGACAGCCAGTCCATACCCAGGCCAAATGATGACAGCCCATAATCATTTTTGTCTCACTGCAGATGACTGGTGACAAGCACATATGAGGCTCAGCCTTCTCCTTGTGCAGCCCTCCCATTTTATTTCCTTGAGTGCAGGGACAAATAACAAAAAAATTACTGAATGAGGGAATAATTCACTTTGGGAGGGACTTCTGGAGGTCAGAAGTCTTGGATCTGGATGTAAATAATTGAGATTATAAATCTTAATAATAAACAAACATCTCAATTTTCAATGCTTCTTGTCTCTTTTAACAGACCTGTGCTTGGCCCAAGCCCTGCTTTTTGCCTTGCCACTGACCTGCAAAGCTGCTAATTAAATGCAGAGAGACAAACTCCCCATCCACCTCCTGCCTCCCAGAAAAAGGCACTGAGAAACCTCCAGCATTGCCACATGGCTACCAACGGGCTGTGCAGCCATGGGAACGGGCTTGCACAGCATCGCTGCTTTCTCTCCCTCTTGGACACGGGTTCCATCTCCAGAAGAAGAAATCTTGGCTGGTGAGGCTCTAACGGGGGCCACAGAGCAGATGACACAGCCCAGAGCACGTACTGCCCTGCCCTCTAGATGCAGGCACGGGAATCCAGCACAGGCACAAGCTGAGGAGGAGCTGGTTTTCCCCATCCTTTACCTCTCTTCTTGTGGCATCTTCCAACCTCCAAGTGCAGGAGGAGCATTGGTGAGGCAGAAGATGCTCAGACATCTGGCTTTGATCAATGAGGGACAGCCAGCCCCGCCAAGGCCACAGGGAGGTGAAAAGGAGAAGGCTTGCACACGAGACAGGGCTGTCTGCCTTCCTGCAAACAGGCTGCCGAGCAGGCTGTGTTCACTTGGGGTGAAATAAGGCATGAAATGAAGCCCAGATCCACCAGCCCTGCTTCAAACAGCTGCCAGCAGATACTAAGAGGATCCTGCCAGGGGAGGACAGTGCTCAAAGCCATGCTGTAAGCACACAAGGCTTACTGAGAAGGAGAAATGAAGACAGGGGGAAAAGCAGCCTTGGCAGTGCATTAAAAACTGGAGCTGGGTGGAGAACATCCCCACCTGCTCGCCTCTCCCTCCTGAACAAACAACTCGGTTTGCTGAGTTTTACTGCACAAAGGCTCACTCCAGGTTGCCCAGAGCCAGCTCAGCTGGGTGCTCACTCCCACGTTCCCTGGCCTTTCCCCTAAAAGCACCATGGGCTTCCCTCTCCAGGTCTGCTCACCCAGCACTGAGCAAGGCCAAAGCTGGAGAGAGAAGGGGCAGGCACTGGTATGAGGAGTAACTTTTCTCAAGAGGGGGCTGTCTCTGCGCCTCCTTCAATTGCATCTGTTTTGGGACTAATATGCACATACTTTTATGCCCAGCCCCATAAATTATGCAGTGAACCTCAAGGCTATGACTTCAAAATAGAGGGACTGGAAAAAGCACACATACACATACACACACAC
>VZTT01060513.1:0-20378 GCA_013400855.1 Buphagus erythrorhynchus
CTGCAGCCCTTCAGAGCTCCCACCATCTACAGTAAAGACCAAAGAAGCACCTTTGGGCTCCCTGTTTCATGAGCAGCCCCACAGTTGCAAATGAGGGATCATGGTAAGCTCAGTCCCGTCCAATTCCAGACACTGAACATTAGCAAGCACAGGAGCACACTCCATAGCCTCACTCCAGCAAAACACTCATCTTTTCTCCCTTCTGTGCACAATCATCTGGGTCTCAGTCCTACAGATACATTCAAGCTTTTGAATGGTTTGAAACAGGAATCTGAAATCCCGACTTTGTTGAGCACCACTGGGAAAACAAGGAGAGAAATGCTGCAGGAAGCTAAAGCACATTCTCACATCTACCACAAAAATCCATGTCCAGTCACTAGGACTGTACTCCTCCATTTCTAGTTCCAGGGGAAGCTCAGACAAACCCAGCTACTTCCCTTTTTTTCCTTTTAGCCACAAATACTACAACTGCTCTCAAATCTATCCATTTTATTATAGAATGTATTAATTTAGGAGCCATGCTGACCTTGCTTGCCCAAGTGGGGAGTGGCAAGGAGAGGCAATCATGTCTCAGTGCCACCTACACACGCTGCTGCCTGTTTTTTAATCCACACTGTAAATCCTACAGCACTCCAGAGCACCTTGATCTATCCTCCCAGCACACAACTAGCAGGCTTGTTGGTTTTGCACATGCACGTGGATGCAGCCAGGGCTGAACGAAGGCAAAAGCCTTGGTCGTGTTCCCGGAACCCTTCTCCATCTCAGATTCCCAGCAGCAGGTTCCCTCTCCTCCCTTTAAAGGCTGGAGCATATTTCATTGCCTGAAGCTGCCGCATCTGCAGGGAGCCGGAGGTAACAAAACCAACTTTGATTTGGCCAAGGGAAAAATATCAGAAGTGAAAGGCCAGAGTGAGGAATTTATAACAGCAGCTAAGGCAGCAAAAATACAAGCGCCTGACCAGAAGCTGCCCTCCTTCTCAGCATGTCATGTTGTTCAGCTTCCCATGTGTCTTGAAAGGGCAGGATATTGCAGACAGCCCAGCCAGAAACCACCAATTTCCTGCACACACGAGCGTACTGACACCCTCACTAGACCCCTGCACATCACCAACCTGGAGGCATAAGCTGCAAATCCAGGAAACCTCTGCTCACCCAGAGGTGCAGGTGGGAATCTTGAAGTGTGTTACTACTCAAGACATTACTTTAAAATAGATGTAGCACCACTGTGCAGGTACAGTGATGGTAATTTACCTCCCAAGATAGAAATGCCCTCTGTCGTGGATGGACAGACTGAATCCCCACAATCAGCAGTAGCAAAAGCAACAGCCAAATATTTCCACCTTTCCTTTCTCATGGAAACTTGGAAATCAACCGTCTTTGTTTAGAAAATAGAACACAATAATCAAATCAATTGTTTCCACTACATAAACGAGGTGACAGACTTGCGAGATGTGGGATTTAAGGACTGTGAATCCAGAGAACATGGATAAACAGCTTCATGCTTTAAACCTACACTGGAAAGGGGACTGAAATCCCAAGGAGAACTGGGAAAGCATGCTGTCTCTGAAGCCCTGTGTCAGCACCACACAGAGCTATCCTCCGTTTTTAATCCAGCTGCCAACACAGCAGTGATAGAGATACCTGCCTGAGACAACTTAAGGAAAAGCACGCAGGGCTGTAACATGGCTGTTGCAGTCACTGCTAACCTGCCCCAGATTTGAACTGGTGACCCTTACTAACATCATCCAGTCCCTTGATATCCTCAGGGAGCAATCAGCACGTTTTATTAACCCAGCCAATTTTGGAAGTGCATAGGCAGTATTCTAGTTCCTTGTTACAATTATGCATTATAGGTCCATTTCACCCATATGCTTGTGCTCGGGTGATGTGCAGCAGAGCTTTCTGCCTCAGACCGATGGCACAGGGAGCCCAGGGCTGAGCCAGCCCTGCTGCTCTCTGAGCACAGAACAAACCCAGTGCCTACAGACATAGCTTGCAGCAGTGATATTCCAGCCTAATACAAAGCCCCAGAGATCCCTACAACCAAATCCATTTCTGAAAATGATGTTTCCACCTATTGGTCCTTGGACTGAACTAATTGGTTTTGCTAGTTCTAAAAGCCAGAATTATTTCACTGAAAAAAAAAATGGGCAAGTGCATGGGAAGTCAGAGTCATCCTCAGATTTCTGACATAAAATCCCCATATATGCAAATGTATTTGTTGCCCAGTCAAATTCCAGCTTTACTGCTGGAATGGCATGCCACAGGGGAATTCTTCACTTCACGGTGAAGGTGGGAAAACAAGGAGTTAAAGTAACCAGATCAAACCCAAACAGCAGTTTAGTCAAAGCTACAAGATTTCTGTCTGTGCTCTAACCACTAGGTTATCCCCTTCTTTGCTAAATAAACTTCCCAGTCTAAGGGGAAAATGCTACTTCCACTTAATGACTAGTGTTTTGTGAGGGGGGTTAATTTTTCATTTTTTTAAAAGATAAAATTAAATTTTAAATTTTTTCCCTATGTCAGGGAAGCTGCTTAGCAGGGGATCAATCCAGGACCAGCTTTGGTTACTATTTGGTTCAGAGAAAGACTCCTTCAGAGTCAGAGACTTTCAGAGACAGAATGACCAGCAAGAAAAAAACCAGTTTTCTGTCTCCTGAAACAGCAAGACAACTTGAGTGTAGCACCCCAACACACAGATCCATGAGTTCAGATGCCCTATGAAGTAGCACAGTGTCCAGCTCTAGACCTGCCTGCTCTGCTGTGCGAGCTGGATAGTCATTTACAGACCAGAACAAACTACATACAGACAAAACAAATGTACAAAGTATGTGCAGTTACAAAATCTGAAAAAAAAAAAAATCTGTTAAAAAAAAGAAGGCAACTAAGAAGAAATAAATATGGAGGGAATTTTTCAGAGATGAAAACTAGAGGAAAAAGTGCATGTCTTTTTAGTAACCAGTACTTACCTGGATCAGGAAGCAGCCATTTGTTCTGGGTGCATTTTCTGGGAAAACGAGTTCTCACCATTGAGCAGAAACCCAATGGGAAGCAAGAAAGCCCTACTTCTTTCTAGGCAAAAGCAGTTCAGCCCTACCATCTGCTGGGAAAGTTTTAGGTGAGACTCCTTTCCCCAAGTCTGAGTGAACTGCTTTTTACTTTGATGAAGCTCAGCTCTGTTTCAAAGAAACCAAAGCTGAAGGTGACCACTGCTAATTTTTTATCATCCTTTTATGAGCACGTTAACCTTCATTCACAAATGCTCTACCGAGTGAATTTCCTTCTGTTCTTTTTTTTCATCCTTGATTAACAGTATTTCAAAAACATGGATTCCTAAAAATGTGTATGAGAAGACAACTCATACAAACTTGTAAAGGTTTAATACAGAGCTATCTCTTTTCTAAAAAATCCACATAGAAATAAGGTTGTTACCAATTAATCTGAACTGCGCCAAAAAAGCTGTTTCAGTGTAGAATATCAGTTTAACTACCACATCTCAAATTAAACAGGTATAAATGTTTTATGCATAAAAAGCTCTAGATTAACACAAAAATAACTTCTACCTGCTCCTCCTTTTCAGCACTTATGCTCCAAATTTCCTTTGGGAATTGATGTGTTGGACAGTGTGAAAAAAGTGTTTCACATGTGCACGTGGAGGTCACTTTGCTCTCATGCCTACAACACGAAGTTTGGAAAACTTGTTGAAAAGAACTGCTTTCTCCTCCAGTTCATTGCTCATTGGATATTTTCCTTTTAAGATTTTTATTCATAAAGATCTTATTTTGTTTTTCTAAACCCCAGATTTTATAGAGAAAACACTCTGCTCTAAATCATCTCCAGGCAAAGGAAAGCTGCTTATGATGTTCCCACTTATTGCATACACATAACTCTACGTGGAGATTCTTAATCTTCACCCACCCAAGATTAAGGCAACACAAATTATGAAATCGATACCGATACACAGAGCAACATCTATTACAGTTTCAATGTTTTTGTTATATTTTTTTTCTAAACTATTAAAGCAGTATGATTTTAATGTGGTTGTTGTTGTTTATGCAATACAAATTCTCTGCTGTTTGATGCTGTGGGTACTTATGCAAATGCCCCATTTTCCTTATAGAAATCTTTCCTTTGACACCTCATGTGAGTAAAGAAAATATTTAAGTGTTTGCAAGATAAAGATCCATTTATATTTAAGGCTCCATTACTGATCAGGAGGCAAAGAGCATCCTTATGGTGGATATAAATTATAGTTATACTAATTTTAAAGACCCCTACTCTCTGTTCTAGTGATGGAGCAGAAGAGCTTTCAAATAAAGGAGATTCTCCCCTCACAGCAGTTTCAGTTCCTTTCTTTCATTAATCAAAAGCTATCCTATAGATAAATATATTTTCTCTCTATATGCATGTCTGAATACCTCTTTGAGGTTTAACACTCCTGCACCTGATTCAAACACAACAAATCAAAAATCATTTTGCCACCAACTGCAAAAGGCATTTCCAGAAGTTACATCACACAAGTCATGCAATTAAACTTTGATGAAAACATAAAAACAAAAACACCAAGCAGCCCCTACTGCTTGCTTTGTCTTTCACACAATCTATCATAAAAAGGCAGGACATTAAAATGGAAGATCCTCTGGCTAAAGCTGTGCCGTAAACAATTTTTTCCTAATGAATTCCACCTCTTTACTCCACTGAATCAGCAGAGCCAGATGGAATTTCTCTCCTCTCTTCCTTCTCTGTGAAAAGGATGGACTGCTGATAAAACTAGTAACCCATGAAGATCGCTTCCCCGAGGTGAGATGCCGGCTGCCAGTTCTGTTCTGTCACTCCCTCCCTGCCGCCAGCTGCTGTGCTGAGCCAGCCCCTGGAAACCAGCAAGACCCTTGGTGTTGTAACACCAGAGCTCCCGAGAGCTGGTGCAAGCAGGACAAACACAGAATGTTACAGCAACTTGAAATGTTCATACACATCTGCCTTATAAACTGTACAGACCCGAGTCCTCCAAATGTCTCAGTGCCTGCAGCTTGGGAAGGCTTCAGCTGGAGCTCTAAGCGTTAAACACCTCTCCACAACGGGTGCCTGAATCTCGACATGCTGCTCCCCTCTTTCAACCTCACCCTCTGCTCATATATTTCCACACCTGCAAATGATATCCCTTCAAAATCAAACCTTTTATTTAGCATCTGCTCAGATCGTATCATTTGATGAAAGGAAACTGGGGTTAACACAAGGACAAGGGAACAGAAATGGGCTATCATTTCCAAAATATAGTTAGGAAAGGCAAAAAGGAAGCAGCAGAAGTGTCACAGTTGGATCATAAAAGCCATTAAGGCCCTGAACTAGGGAGTTCCAGTGGCTCCAGCTCATTCACAGCTGCCGAAACAGGACTTTGCATAGTGAGGAGTAAATTCAAGCTTGCACAAAGTAGGACAAGTCCAGCTTTCCTGTGTTTCTTACAACATTTTTCCTGTTTGGATTTTTCTATCTTCTAGAGTGTGTAACAAAACAAAGCTAAAATCATAATAAATTTTAGAATGTTTAGAATGTTAAAAATTTATCTGTCACCATGTATTTTTCTCACTGTAACTCTTTTGAACAGTGAGATAATCAGTTTGTTTAAGTGTTTGGTTTGCTTGAACTAGTCCCCTAGACCACTATATCTGGACTCTAAATACTGCAGAGAAAGTACAAAATAAATTTTAAGTCAGAAAAATGCTGAAGAAAAAAATTAATTGGAAAAGTGTCTTAGATCATACTTTTGTCTTGAAGAATTTTTTTCCTTGTTTGTATAACAAAGAAGAGTTTGGCCTAATCAGTAACATTACTCTTTCCCTTACCTGCCGAAAGGGATTTCAGTTTTGAATGGAGTTTCCTTACTGCATTTAAATTATTTTCAGTGAAATCTACATTTGGATAGGGTTTGGGTTTTTTTCCAGATCACTGTATTGTATTACAAAATCAACCATCTGTCTATAAGAAGAGAATATTTTCTTATATTTACAAAGCACCTTTCCTCCTCAAGTGTTCACGATAAGGTGAGGTCAGTGCCATGAAAGTGCAGCCAGCACTAGCAAAGTCTCACTCTGTATGGATTTGCCACTATCCAGAGCAGTGAAAGAATACTGTCCTTTTCCAGTGCTTCTCAAACCACGTGTAAATCAACCATGAATGTACTGGGGTTTCTGTTCTACACACCACATTACATCCTCCAGCTCTGAGCATGCCACAGATGAAAAAGGGGCAACACATTTGGTGAAGGTGCAGCAGATGCTGTAACAGCACAGCACCAAGCAAGGCTCTTCTGTAGCGTAAATGAAGACTTCATTTCAGCACAACATCTCACCCATTTAGAATGAGCAGAGAAGAAGAGATCCCATCAAATAGGAGCTGGGCTGGGCTATGAAAGCCGGGAATTAGACATCTGGAAAACCACCTGAGAAAGCAGGCTTGGGAAGGCAGTGGGGGATTGCATTCCTTATCCTCCCTGTCTGGTAAACAGTTCCAGCCATCTCAGCACACTCACTATGCATCCTCCCTAAGTCAGGTGTCCAACAGACGTGTAGAGACACAACCTGCTGATGACAAGAAGGAAGGGAGACACAAGGACGAACTGGGAGAACAGGACAAATGAAACGAGGCAGACAAAGACCAGAAGGCAGGTGACAGGTGCAGTGGTGCCAGAAGCAGAAGTGACAAACTGGAATCCACAAAGTATTTTGAAGTACTGCAGGAAGCAGCTCAAACCAGAGAGCAAATCTGGGAGCCTGAACTGTGAGTGCAGGTGTGTGGTAAACTTCCCAGCTAGGTAGTACTGGCTTGGTCATACCAAACAAGACAGAATCTTTCAGAGTCTGAACACAGGCACAGAACAGTTCTACTATCTCAAGGGCAGTTTTAAACACTACCAGCTCTCTAGGTTAGAAAGAACTTCCTGTTTGCAGTCTGGAGGTTTCCAGTTGCCTTGAGGATGAGCAGTTATGAGTCCAAAACACTGGTCTGAGAGCAAAACAGAAAAAGGGAGAAAGCTTTTAGGCCTGGGGGTTCCCACGACTGCCTGAGCTGAGCAGTTCTTCCTGCCTGGAGCCAGGAAGAGTTGCCCAGGGAGATCAAACCTGCCCTGCAAAGTCCCAAATCCAAGTCATGCAAATTCCAATCTTCCTCCAAGCACTGATACCAGCACAGGGACTCTGAATTCATCAGATGCATGAAGGAAATGGAAAAAGGAGGAGGGGCCTTACTGCCTACACACATACACACCCCACCTCAGGCAATAGAGGGGGTGTAAATAATGGAGCAGGTTCAGCAGCCAACAGCATTCAGGGTCGAGTCAGTAATCCCCTTTTTCCATTTCCGTTTGCTATTTAATGTAATTATAGTTTTTGATTGAAATGCACCCGGAGTGTAACCCCTCTGCTTAATGCACTGTTTAAATCCTTGGGTACACAACCATGCTGCTCCCCAGACTCGCCTGGAATAGGAAACCATTTCAATGCCAAAAATAAGCTTTTGCTTTCTTTGGTAACACCCTCAGTCTTGGCTCAGCCTCTGCTACACCCACCAAAGAAGCAGGGCAGGGAGTTTAAGAGGGCTGCCTGATACCACCCATGGCTGGTGACTGTGCTGTAAGCTGAATCTGCAAGAGGGTTAAACTTTTGAAAGCTTTCTTTAATGCCCAGACACTAGAAGAGGTGGCACAGCCTTATGGACAAAGGACCTGGAGCCTGACCTCAATGTTCCCGGTAGATTTACCGCTATCCAGGCCATAAATAGTAACAAGTCAAAGCCCTGTCCTGCCTTCGCATGGGGTAAACAGTGGCTTCTCTCCTGAAAGGCCTCCTGAGGATAAAATTAACAGACTATATTCATAGTGCAAAGGAGGGCTGGGAGATCTACCTCTCTGCAAAATCAGATCACTGGAGCAGGTTTTTCTTCTCCAGCTCACTCAATACCACTCGGCCAAGAATGCAGGGCAACAGCTAGACCAGGCGGCCAGACACCAAACGGGTACCTGAGCAATTCCATCCCACAGAAGCAGCAGCCCAGAGTGGTGTGACTGGGCTAGCAGCAAACTCGCTAATACTGCTGGAGAGAAACTGCCTAGGAACAAGCAGTGTTTGAGGTGCCCATCAGTCTGCTGGACAGCAGAAGGAACAGGGTTCTCTGAGGGCTTCATACCCAAGTCAGTACCTCTGTCACTGTAAAAAGCCCGACGTGGGTTGGGGAGGTACATAATACAATACATACGCTTGCTTCAAACAAGCATCTTAGGACAATGAGCAAATGTACAATTTCACTCAAGATTAAGAAAAAATATCTTAATTTTCCCATATGGGAGAAACTCAGCATGGCTCCCTTTAACGCTAGTACTGTGTGAAGACTGAGGTATATGCAAGGTGAACATGATTAGAAAACTCAAAGCCTTCCCCAGCAGGGGAATGGAACTTCTGGGATTTGAAAAACAGGATGTTACAAGTCCTGTTCCACACCTTCCTTTGCACAAGGAGACTGGAGGCCTCAAAGTTACCCCATGAGATTTTCAGACCTGTTGCAGAAACTCAGGGATAAGTCCAAGAAAGCTGCTGTGTTTGGATACTTCTAAACCCTGAGACACCCTCCAGGAGATATATGGTCAGCTCAGTGCAGGACCTTTGGAACCAAACAAGGCTCTTTGGACCTGATTCTGTGTGGCTCAGCCTTTACAGCATCATTTATGCCAAGGCCAAGAACGGGCTAAAGTGTGATGAGAACAGCACTGTTACAAACAACTTTACGAAGGTGAAAGGGACCAGATAATCAGCCCACCCCTTTCTATTTCATGCCACAGAGGAGTTCTGGGTGAAAGAGGAGGTCACTGAACCAGCCTCTTGGGCTGTAGGCACCTTCGCTGGCAGCACTGTGACTCAGAGGGGAATCAGAGCCAGGCAGTGCCTGGCAGCCAGGTGGGCTGGGCTATGGCAGGAAAATGAAGACAGCAAAGCAAGGGAGAAGTACAGACAGCATGGAAGTGTGGGTCCCCTGAGCCAGAAGGCAAAACCTGCCCTAGGCTTTCCCACTTCTAGGAACTGTCTGTCACTCACAGTATCTGGTAATCAGCTGAGCCCCAGCTGCTGCACCTCCTTCACCAGGAGGAACCACATGGCCAGCACAGGGCAGGGCACACCACACCCACTGGAACCTCCACGCCCTGTTCTGCCCTCTCCTGATGCTTATGGCAGCTGAAGTTGCTCACCATCATAAACCTGCTTCTCATCAGCTCTTCCCAGTCTGCTCCAGCCCTTCCACTCAGTGGGCACAGGGAGTCAGATTTTTTCTCTCTCTCCTTATCAGATTTCTCCGTCTCTCTGAAATATTCAGATGATTTGGTTTTGTTCTCTTCTCCCCCACATCAAATCCTCCCCCTGCTTGTGGAAGCAGCGGATTTCACCCAGGCACAGAAGGCTAATTTACACCCTTCAGGGTTTAAAATAGCAGTGGTGTAAATGAAAAGTCCAATTTCTTCAAATTTGCATTGTAAAACCATCCTTCAACTTCCTTGAAATAAATTTTACTATTTTATTAGTGCAAACAAAATGGTAATAAAACACTAATACAGTGCCTTGTATCCAGGGGAAGAGCTAAAATTAACATAGACCGAGCAGTGTTTGCTATTACATTCAATTACCTTTTTACTTGAGATTTACATTCTCATCCTCTTAATCTCCATAGTGGTGGCTTTGAAATCATTCCCCACAGTCCCTCCTGTGCTTGGAATGGACGGCAGAAAAACTGCTCACTTGCCACTACTGCTCCTGCTGCCAGCACCCCAGCACCAGCCTCTTCCCTTGAGACCCCTGGGCAAGTTTCCTTGGAATATCTCTGAAGAGAAAATGCAGCAAGTGTGTTCACCTGCTTTTCTTAGTCTCACTCAGGCCCTAATTTCTAAGCTCCAGACAAATACATTAGCACAAAAAAATACAGACTCTGTTCTACAGCTGCCTTCAATCCAGCTCTGGAAACTGTTTCTTAATTCTCAGCTATAAACCATGTTGCAGGCAAGATTTATTATCTCCACTGCATAGATAACTAAGGCAAAGACTGAGGACCAAAGTCAGAATGCAGCCACTCTTGGTGTAAAATGGGAATAGCCTATTTTGTAGTGGAAGTATTCCAGCTTTCACCTAGGGCTCACTGAATTCAGACTCTGCTCTTGAGTTAACTGGGATTGCATCCTGCAGCCCAGGCAAAGTCAGGAAAAGAGCAGCTCCAGGGTTGTCTGGTGAAACTCAGAGGGAACCTGCACTGGAAAGAAAGGCCCACATTCCTACTAATACAATCCAAGGAATCCATTTCCCCAGCATCAGGGCAAGTTTTTAATTGACAGCATCTCTTGATGCTTTAATATAGTAGCCATGGCAGTGATTTGGCCATTATCAAAAGAATGGAAAGACTTCTACAGGACACTGCAGGAAGTCCTGCATCAGCCCAGCTCCAGAGAGAGGCTTTCATTCTCGGCTCCTCTTTCTTCCTTTTTGTGTAGTGGAAGTTGGACGCCTCCCCACTTCAAGCCAAGTCAAAATATTTAACCTTTGTTTGGAGAGCATGGCCAGCATCTGCAGTACAGGTGACATGCACAAGTTTGCTCACTCATTTTGACACAATGTTTCATGATACACAAATGAGATAATAGAGAGTAATTGAGCATTGTGTAACGCATTTCTAAACTCGGCAAGAAAGGACTGAACAGCCTTTCATCCCAGTCTCCTCACTACCTAGCCATTCCAGCATTACCAGACCACCTCAACACTGCACAGAGTCAACAGCTAAGCAGTACAGGGCAATTTGGGAAGGTACCAGGCAGCCTCCTAGGGAAGAGCATCTCCTGAGAGAAACAGATCCCTTGAGTGTGACCCCAGCCCAGGCCAGCTGTAACACATGTGGATTGCCAGGTGCCTGACGGAGAGAACTGTCATCACCTGTTTGGACAGAAAAACACTTCCAGGTGCTCCAACCAAGTTCCAAGAGTGCTGCATGGCCCTGATCATACCTACAGTATGCAGCAATGAACTGGCTGTAGTGGCCCCACTGAAACCCAACACCACCAGAATCCATTCTGTCCCACACAGCAGCAGACCACTCTAATTTCCAGTGCCCCTTGGGCAGCTATCACACAACTCCCAATTCTTCTTTTTGAAGAGTAACATTGCAAGATGATTCACCAAGAGATTTTGTGCCAACCGGAAAAAAAAGGGCAGTCTGTGTTGTAGCACTTGGTGGTACTCAGGAGCCCTCTAGGCAGTATCCCTAACAGCTGCCCTCATGGTTCTCTTCATTTTCTCCTCAACAAAACCCTCTGGTTCCTGCATTTTAATCAGGATTTGTATGCCTAGCCCCTAAGTTGCTCATCTGTCTCTCCTCCTGAGAAGCATGGTCCTTCATGCTTTCCCTCTAGCCATCTTGATCTTCATGGCTGGAGGAGAAGGATCATGCCAAGCATGAATAAATGATAGATAGTGATAGATAAATGATAGAACAACTGACAAATCCTCCCCATCCAAATAAAAAATGTGTCCCTAGGAAAACTTTCATCTGTCCACCTTCTAGAAGGCAGTACACAAAAGTACATGTGCAAATAAAATTATCACAAGACATCAAGCAATACAAAAGACCCCAAACAATAAAGAGTAGGAAAAAGAAACCTGTCCAAGAGTACAGGGCTGAAGTTGGTTTCAGCTGGTCTTCTGTCTCTTTTTTCTGTTCTCTTTCCCCTGCTCCCCTGAACAAAGGAAGTTTGTTGTCAGGTTCAAACATTTCCTGGGCCTTGTCCGAGTTCCACCTTGTTTTCTTTTTCTCTTTTCCCCACCCTGTACAAATAAAGCAAAAACCAACTGGCACCACCTGTGATGAAAGGACAACTAAATGCAGAATTTTATCTTTTCTTTCTTTTCTCCCTCCTCCTTTTTCCCTTTTTCTTGGCCAGAAGTTTTGGGCAAAGGACAAAAGGTATTGTTGGGTAAGCATAATTCCAGGGGCTGAGTCACTGAAGCGCTGGCTGCTGCTGGGGTACAGTAAGCCAAGCCACTGCTTCACTAAATGCAACAAAAATGCCAGCAGCACCACTGCAAACTCTGCCAGCCCCAAAGCACAAGGGGCAGCAGAAGATTCACACAGCATGAAGAGGTGCAAAGAAACTAAATGAAACCCTGGTACAATTATCCTCACCTAAGAAATCTTAGGAGGAAAGACTGTCACACCACAGAGATTGGGCTCTTCCCTGAAAACAGTAAAGGTTGTGAAGGTCACAGTAAGAAGTTATAGCCTTTACTTATGGTAAGGAAAGGCTCAGATGCCTTCTTTAGTTCTTCATCCAGGCCTACTTTTTTGATTTCGTGACCCGAGTCAGACCCACAGCTGGTCAATCCTGTAAGTGGCTTCTTTCCCCACTACTGTAAGCTCTGGAGGCAGGGAGCTCCCATTGCTCCTGCAGCCCCAAGCACAACAGAAGGTGCATGGGGCTTTCAGACACCCCTACCATGCAGAAAATCATCAACCCATTTCCGGCTGCAAATTAAACGGTGCCTCAAGTGGGTACTTGCTCAGAGCATGTTCTAAAGCACACTGCAGACCCTTGGAACTACATGGTGCATTTGGGGGAGCTGGAGCACTGGCTGTTTGTTTATTTTATGATGCACTTTGGTCTCTCTCAGTTGCACTGTTATCCTACACCTGTTTGCTCCCTTTCTCCAGGCTGATAACAGACAGCACATTGTGGAGTGGGGGCCTGGCCTGACTCTTTTTGTGTTTAATGAGACATATGTATTTAGTTCCAGACTATCAATAGTCAGGGAGAGGGAAGAGGCAGAAAATTTCCCTCAATAGGCATAATCAGTTCAGCAGTGATGTGGAGCTAGGTCCTGAAATGGACAAAAAGAGAACAAGTGCCTCTGTTGAACAACTCTCACGAGGGCAAATCCTGCTTTCCCAGAGCAGCACATCTCCTTTGGAAACCCACACTCACGCAGGGCGTTACATTGCTGCTCTGTTTCCTTAAGGCAGACACAGGCTGGGCCTCTTGCAACAGTTCTGGCATCTCTTCATGGCAGACCCCATGACACACGGAGGCGGCTGAGAACAAGGGATCATGCTTTTCCAGGAACAGGGAATCCAGATTTTCTGGTTTATAAATTTTCCCATCTGGATTTGTTTTGTTGTTCATAGGGTAGATCACCAGAGATAAGGAGAGAAAAGTAAAGAAATATCAGAGCAGTGGCAGCCCTGATGGGCTCAGATGAATTTCTTGCATGTCACAATCTCCTGTTTGGGCAGAAATTTGAATGCATTTTCCAGCAGCAACACAGATAAACTGGCATCTCCCCTGGGGAATGTTTCAGTTTCTGCTGCTGCCTACGGGTTCTGTGACGCAGGAGCTGAGGAGCTTGGACATGCCCACTCTCAAGACTGACTCCATAAGGACATGGCAACTTCACTACCACTTGCATGGCAAACATTAAAACCATCTCAGACTTCTTCATGTGAAGCCCCTTAGAAGAGCCTATAGATGAGCAGGTTATTATTACCTGGAACAACTCCAGTTAAAGACTGTGTTCGGAAGTCCTGCACAAGCTTCCATGTGGCATAGGAAAGAATGATTAGGTCATCTCCATGTAACAGAACCTGTAGCTTCACCACTCTGAGGCACAGGGGCTGTCAGAGCCTGTTTTCTGGGGAAGAATCCTCCAGGATTGCAGCCAGATGGTCTTGGGAACAGATCTCCCAAGATCTACCAAGTTGTATCCCTGCTTTCAGGTAGGAAGGACCAGGCCCTATGGAACCTACGAGGACCTCTCTTCCCACCTCTTGCACCCTTGTCCACAGGCTCTGAACTGGTTTCCAATGCCAACAGCTGTCTAGGTACAGAAAGGCACCTGCAGACTAGAACAGATATGGGCCTGGAGCCCAAAGATTCCCATAGGTAAGAGCAATCTGAAGAGTGGAACCAAGGGGCTGGGAGCTGTGATGTTAGGCATGTTTGTCCTCCCCTGCCACCTCTAAGCCTGGCTGCTGAATTTACACACAGCAAGGACAACTTGGTAAAGCCAGCCCAGTGCTGTCAGTTGGGAGCCTCTGCACACTGAGCTCCTGGTTAAATGTTTTCATCAAAACCAGAGCGAGAAAGTGCAGAGCAAACACCACCAATTAGTGGCTGGGATGAATTGTCCCTGCCAGCGTATCTGGTGAGAGGGGCATGAGTCACCTTAACCCTTCGGGAACCAGAGCCAGCACAACTCCACAGGGGAGACGAAGAAGACAGGAGAGGAAACTTCTCCTGGATCTTTTATTTGCAACCACTCCCTTTAATTTATTTGTAGGGACTTGAATTCAGGAGCAAACACTTGCTGTGTTTGGAATGACACTATCCCCATAACCTCTGCCGTCACCATTCTGCTCCAGTGAAGATGGACGTGAGCTGGTTCAGAGAGCCAGGCAGCATCCCAGGGCAGAGGCTGCCAGATGCACGTTGAGGAAGTCTGGGGTTTGTCATCCCTCAAGCCATCTCTACCTTCCAAGCCCATTCCAGGCAACAGAAAATATCACCTCACTTTTGCTGAAGACCAAGGTGTCAGTGAGAGTAACATGACAATACTTGATGTCTCATTCCAAGACAAAATGCTTCCCCATTAGAAAAATGAGGAAATGTAGTCAGCAGTAAGAGAACAGGTGGGATCAGGTGCATATGTCCCTCTTTCTGTATACTGCTGTAAACTGTCCAATTTCTGAACATGTAAGAGGTGGCCAAAGTTAACTGTGTGACTGGGGTAAATTCTCTTTCAATATAAGTAACATGCTGCTGTTTATGGCAGGATTCAGTGCCACAAGTATAAGTGGAAAGTTCAGCTATCCAGGAGTATCCAATGTTGCAACACTACAGGTGTTCAGAGAGATCACACTTCTGCAGCAACAAACCCTTAAGTCAGAGCTCTCCTTTTACTCTCAGTCACTCAAGCAAATACCTACTGATCCACCTCAGCAAGGACTGAGCAGACACTGCAGGAAGGGCCCAGGACTGTGTATGGACCAAATCCTGCCCACCTACTATAGCACCAAGCAGAGATGACACTGCTGTTACGGGAGGTGTTTTGCAAACTCTCTGCGAGGGAATCTATCTTGGACCAAGCTCACTGTCACAAGGTGAGGGACAGAAAAGGCACAGGGACAGTGGACCTGCAGCTATGGAGATCAGGAGGCATTCACCCAAGGCGAGGAAGCTAAAAGCCAGGGAAGGATAAATTATCACCATGGTTTATATTGAGGAGGTTCCTTTCAATCTAGAGCTGTGTGGGATGCAGCCCATGATCTGGCCCTCCACAGTTCCATGTGTCTAAAGCTGGGCCCTCCCAAATGTGAATTTTGAGCATAGCAGGACTACTGGAGCAGACAGTTTCAGATCCTGCTGAGCCAGCTTGTGGCTGTATTCAAACTGAGTAAATTTACAGCTGTAAACTGGGAGTTTATACAACCCGTAACTTGTTAGGGATGGCTGACCAAGCTAGAACGATTGCTCCCCAGCCAACAGAGCTCCTATTGGTTAGCCCTCTGAGTGCCTGGTAGGTTTTACTATGTTTCTTTCTCGTTTTCTTTTGCTTAGGTGGGGGGTAGGAAAGGAAATAACTATTTTTGTTCCTTTACTCACTAAACACAAATTAAAATTAAATCTCAGGTTCAATCCACTACAGATTCCTCAGTGTATCAGCTGGGGACTACGGCATGCCCAGTGACCATCTCCTTGGATGAGGCTGCTGTATTTTTCTCACTCTGCACAGTCTTGCACCATGAACAGCTCCACAGGATTCAATGTCTTGTCACCAGAGTTCACGAGGCTACTCTTATGCTGCCTTTTTTGCGTGGACACTTCCCTCCCCACAGATGCTACTCTGTTCCAACCTGGGCTGCAAGAAAATGTGGTCTGAGCTCTCTGAGTTTAGTGCAGCAAATATGGTGCCCTGAGAAGATGTTCCTTCCATCTCATTTCCAAGGATAAACAGCTAGAGCAGTACCAGACCTGAAGTGATCTGAACCTGGATTCACACCCAGCAACACAAGGAGCTGCCAAACAATGGGAAAGCAGCAGGCAGAGAGTGTGAGCGGGACTCCAGGAGCCCTCTGATGAGAGCGAAACCAGCATCATCCACTGTGCCTGCGAGTGTGAAAGATATCCAGCCCGAGGGAAGCACGGGACTTGCCTGCATGTAACTGCCTCAACCTAAGATCCCCTATTTTCATTACAGCATGGTCCCAGTCACAGTTCTTGTCTGAAAGGCATTTTTAGCAGGAAGTCCAAACATGATCTGACTGCAGCAAGGCTGGATGAAGGGCTACAGGGTTCTCCTGGAACTTGTTATTCTTTGTGACCACAGACAAGATAAGGACAGCCACACCAGCTTCCACAACACACACACTGGGCAGCATGAGGTGCCCAAGCATGGTGAGAGGGATGTATACCTCCCTCAGTTGTTACATGGCTGCAGGCACACCATTCACTGTCCTGCGAGGATGCAGTTTTTCTAGGACATGGCTAAGGAGCATAAGTAGGTCTCTCCTTTACCCTCTGCTCCATTCTGAATACATAACAGCCCAGAACAGCAGTAGTTTACATGAGTTAAAGAGCCAGCTGAGGCTTTAGGGACTCAGGCAGGATAAAATACTCTTTAGCACCCAGCCACTAACTAAGAAAATTTGGTGAAGTCTTAAACAGGAGACTGGAAAAGGGGAAATGTCCTCTCTCCCTGCTCACAGAGCAGGGAATCACACTACCTACTGCTGCTCCCACAGTTTAAAATACTTAAGTCCTCCAAGGTGCAGCTTAATTTTCTTTTTTAAAAAAGAAAAGTGTCAGTCTAATTAGATAAATCCTCCAAGCACGTGGCCCAGAGTTCGTCATGGAAATTAACCTCCTTGAAAGATCACAGTGACTGAAATAAGAAACTGTGTGTTTTGGCATAGTGCAGTGAAATGGGAGATGCAGGCTGCATTTCATACACCTTCCCTTTCATAAACCTGCCGCATTTCTTATCTGCCTTACTGGCCCTGAGTTCGGCAGCAAGACTTTATCTCCGAATGCCTGTTTGCAAATCGCTGCTGAGAGGTTACAACAACCCCTGGGAGAGATTCTGCTGGCTCACTAGTGTGAAAGGACACTGCTCCCCTCGTATAAAGTTGGACCAGCATTAGGCACTGGTAGAGGGAGTGGCTCACCACCAGCAGCCCTCTGGAGAGGATGTTCTGCAGACACAGCTCCCATGGGGAGGCAGCCAGGCTGGGAGCTGTTTGCCAGCCTCCCAACTGCTGTGCCAGCCTCATCATGCACCACGAAGGTAAGCGTGATTCTGTGCAGCCCTCGCTCTTCCTGGTGAGGGGATGGGCTGAGTGGGGCAGGAGGGAGATACCTCGAGGCTGCAGGCTGTGATCACATAGCTCAGTTTGCATTTATGCCAGGTACATTCACGTCTTCCTGTTCAGAAAGCTCTGCCTATGCACACTGGGAAAGGTGTAGGGCTGGCAGTTCATACTGCTTAGGAATAAAATGTCCCAGTACCTTTGCTACTGGAAGCAGAAGCAAAACCAGGAAAGAAAAGAACTGGCTCCTAAATGAAAGTCAATTGCCACCCCTCCCTTCAAATACAAGCAGGGATCAGAACCAGGCTATCTTGTACTTTTAGGACACACTTTCCAGTCAACTTTTCTCCAAGCCCAGCAGACAAACTTATGCTTGGGTCACACTCTTAGCACTTGTTCCTCAGGCCCCTCCCAAGTGTCACTTTAAAAAAGAGATGTATGTAATCCCTGTCATTTTAAGAGACAGTTGAAACAAGACCCCTTTTCATAGGTTCAAATAGACCATCAAGTGATTCTCTCTCTTAAGATTTCCAGTTCCCACTGTTCTTTAAAAGGATAGCATCCAAAACAGAAAACTCCCTGAAAAACCTGTAGAGTTCATCTACCTCCTTCCTTCCCAAGTCTGATGGATGATGGTGTGTGTGTGACACTGTGCTGCCCTCCCAGCACTGAGACCAACCTGGCCAGCTGACTTCACACACAGAAGGATCAGGAGCAGCCTCAGAGATCAACTCTGAGGTGACTTGTTGTATTGTCATTGAAATGACAAGCCCTATGGGTTAGAATCTGGGAGTTGTTTCCAATGTTTTTTCAAAAGAGCATCACTGGTGGCAGAACAAAAATAGGATACTTTCTGGAGAGAAAACTACCCCAAAATGCCATGGTGGGCAAGGAGCCAAAGGCCCCTAAAGGCCCCAAACAACTGACAGTTCTGCTATGCCTTTTCCTGCAGCAGTTATTACGCACGAGGCCTTGGCAGCTGGGTGGCTCCAGAGCTAACCCTGTGAGCACAGACTCTTGTATCTCCGGGTCCTGTTCTAGACCGGCTCAATCCCACGTGAAAGGTATTAGCTGACACCTCAGCAGCAGCCACTGGACACAGGGAGTGAGAGGAGTTGCAGGCAGATCCCTCTGTACAAGAAATGGAGCCTCTTTGCTACAATTCATTAGCTGTCTCAGGAAAGAGTTCAAAAGACAGATGATGCACAAAAACTCTTTATTCAAATTTCCTCCTGATCCTTTCAGATCAGGGCTGAGGCACGCTGGAAGGACACTACCAGAGAAACCAGGATGAATTCAGGCCTAATACAGTTCCTTAGCAGCTCTCTGTTAAGTACAGGCAAGCTCCACAGTTCCATTACTAATAACTTAACACCTAATAATATTACAATAACTTAATACCTAATAATATTAACAATGTAATACTTTAACTTGATGCCAAGCACCTGGACCCAGAAAAATCAGCATTTAGAAAGACTTCCACCTCACTGCTCTTGTCTTCTGGCAACTGATCAAAACTCAGCATCCACACCTCCTTCCCACCTGCTCCAAGGTATTTGGAATAATTTTTAAAAAGATAAAGTTCCTACTTCAGCCAGGAGCTAAGGGCTGAACCAGTGAGACAAGACAGACTGCAGGAGGGGAGAAAAAATATTCAAGTGCTATTCCACTCCCCTTCTTTAGGCTTTGGATGCATTAGGTAAATTCCCAATTACAGCAATCCCTTCTGCCTGCAACTGGAGTTGAGATAAGAGACCAGACAGAAGGGCCAGTGGGCATCACTGTAAGCTCAGCATCCTCCATTACACATCGGCACAGTAAAAACGGCGATGCCAACCCTGAATTTTTTTTCCAAAAGGAACAGACACACACACACCCACACACCCACACCCACCCTTTAGAATGGGTATGGTGAAATCTGCCTGGAGAGGGAAGGACTCAGCAACACCAGCAGGTCCCTGACTTCTTATCATCAAAGCAAGAAGCCCAGCCTGTGAATTCATTTCATCAGTGTCCTCTTTCTTCCTTCACCAAGGGCTCATATCCCTGAACGTGACTGCAAACACACTGCCAAGGAGGTCGTGCGATATGTGAATCTACAACAGATTCAAAGACATCTCCATGTCTTGCTGTCAGCCTGAAGTTTGAATAAGGGAGCCCACAAGAAAGACTGAACGAGCGCTGGCAGCTGCCAGCAGAGCGGAGCCGAGCCTGTGCTTTAAGCCACCTAGTGTCCGAGCCGCGCACGGAGATGCTTCAGGAAATTGAGAGAGAAGGAGTTGAGACACCCGAGCAGACCGGCGCGGAAAGGAGCAAAGGACAGGGTGCGCCTGCTGAGGGGCGACCCGAGCCGAGGAAGCAGGAGGCACGGTTCGGCTCGGCTCGGCTCGGCTCGGCTCGGCTCGGCTCGGCTCGGCTCGGCTCGGCACGGCTCGGCTCGGCTCGGCACCGTCCTGGGCCGCTGCTCCCGCCCGGGCAGGGCCCCCGCAGCAGCGGGCCAGCGGGGCGGACAGCCGATCGCTTCTCACTCATCTCCGCCACAGAACGGCACCGCTACAGGCCAACATTTCAGCCCCAAGGTCCGGCTGGGTTGCTCGGGTGCAAACTTGGAGACAACTTGCCCCGGCACAAGCCTGTGGAACGAACCCAAAGCGTCCCAGGGGCACAAGCCCTACTAACCTGTGCCCACTTCCCGAGAAACCACTTCCATCCACACCTCCTCTCCCGCTCCCACAGTAGCCCCCTCCTCCTCACTCTCTTTCTCTGTGTCCTCGAGACTCCTCTCACCTTGAGGAGTGTTAGGATTACCCAGCATTTACACTCAATGCTCCTCTTTATTCCTTAAGACTTATTAAGAATGATAATGAGCTCCAAAGCAGTGACACGTCTCTCTCTCTCCCCCTCTGTCGCGCTCTCTCTCTCTCTCTCTCTCTCTACGTGCCTTTTCCGTCAAAGGCACATAGGACAAATCCGACCAAAAAAAAAAAAAAAAAAAAAAAAAA
>VZTT01060523.1:0-17067 GCA_013400855.1 Buphagus erythrorhynchus
TTTTTTTTTTCAGCTCTGGAAATAGTCCTGTTGTCCAAGCAGGAGTTCCCAGTGTTTTGTGTTCCTGTCCTGGACAGTGGTGGCACTAGGGGACACATGCTGTGTGCTCCCCATGCACACATTTCTGCTGTGCAACATGAGGACTACACCTCTCAGTACTGCCATGTCAATTGCTCAGAGGAGAGGATCTCCTCCCTTCCCCATGGCAGGAACTCCATCTCCTCCAGCTGCAGGGACTAAAACAGAGCAGGACATGCTTTGGGAGCTTCCCTGGGCAGCCTCCCTACCTGCTCTCCTCCCACCAGCTGCACCTCTTCCTCCCCTTCATTCACTGCCACATCAGCTGCTTTGTTGGCATGGGCAGAATAAACAAGTAGAGGTTATGGACAGCATGGCCCAGCCCTATGCAGGAACTTCTGAACCAGCTGGGGCACTCCAGTGCTCCCCATGTTTCCAGGGTTCCATGGAGCAGGAAGTGGGCAGACAGAGTTCTGTACAGTTATGCCTTTGTCTGCATCCTGAATTTGATAGACCCAAGTTAAATGTGCCTCTGGGAGTCTTGTGTGTGCTTTGCAGGGTCACATCACATTCAAGCAACTGCCAGGCTTTGTTCTCCACTGGGAGATCCACCAGGTGTGGGAGCAGCTCAGCTCCACATGAATTCTAGGCACTGGCACTGGATCACCTTTATGCTGATGGATCTGGAGGTTGTAAGGTGCCCAAAGTGTCAGATCTGTCTGAGATCCCCTCCTGGGATGATGGCTGATCCCCAGCATGATCTGCAGGTCTTAAAGGCACTGATTCCCAGGGAAAAGCTAACCTGGAAAGTACTGATCACTAGAAATATGCTGACCTGGGAGGCACTGATGCCAGAGAGGATGCTGACTTGGAAGGTGCTGATTGCCAGTGGAGTGCTGGAGATGCCAGCCTGGAGGGCACTGATTCCCAGGAGGATACTAACCTGGAAGAGAGATGCCTGGGAGGATGCCAATCTGGAAGGCACCAATCCCCAGGGGTTTGCTGACCTGAAAGGCACGATTTGTCCAGAACATGGTGCTTTTTCCCCTGCTACAGAGGACTTCTTTCAGCTCCCCACTTAGACTGGGTCTCAGCCAGGGTCCTCTCCAAGGGCTTGGGCTAGGGATCCACACTCAGGCATCTATGGCTGGCGGCAAAGAGCCTGGCCAGCTGCCTTAAGGAAGCTGAACCAGCACCACCTATTCCAATTTCCCTCCTCCCCGGAACTCCCAGCTATGGGCAAGGGGCGTGTGGCTCCCAGCTACTGCCGAGATAACCACAAGCCGCATCCTTCTGCGGGCGAGGTAGACAGACTCTGTTTTCCCACTAGATGGCAAACATTGCCTTCAAAAGCAGCCCTCGGAGAAATTGTGCCCATCCCTGTTGAGAGGAGACTGAGAAAACGCTCAGGGGAAAGCTCTGGGGGTGATGGGCCTGAGGCTCCTTCAGGGTGGGGCTGGGGGTAGCAGGGACCCTGACATGCTCCTCATCTTGCTCTTTCTGTCATTTCTGGAATGGTTTTCCTTTCCCACCTGCCTGGTTTCCCCTTGGTCCTGGAAGACCCATCCCTTGCCCTTTGCTGGTGGGACTGAGCACCCTGGGTGTGCAGGAGGAGCATCTGGTTAACCCTGGGTAGCACCTTGAACTTCTATAGCCACACAGTGAAGCCCAGAAGCTTTTCTGGGAATTAATTATGCTGTGGTTTGCAAACCAAATGAGTGTTCATTCCTCTCTGCGAGTGCCCAGGTCCATAGGCAAGCCATTATGCTGTGTGGAAATAAAGGAGGCAGGGATGAAGGCTATGCATGGGGATGTGCACATTTGTCTAAGGTTTTCTACTAGCTCAGAAGTATTTCCAGGTTTGTTTAAGTTTTAATTCAGACCCAGATATTTTCATGGTCTCTGTATTATCCTTGTGCAGAAGTTTGCTGAGTGTTTGCTGCTAGCCCTGGCATTGGTGCAATGTTGCTGTGTGGTTAAACATGATGTGTCATAGCTAATGAAGGAGCTAACTGTGGATGGTAAATGTTTAATATGGACAAATCAAGCCAATTAGGGAATGTCAAAAGACAAGTGTGTCATCTCAGCTGTGTCTGTCCTGTGTGGAGGAGAGGTCCTGTGGAAGGGTAAAACCCCTGCCACTTCAGGATCAGCAGCTCCTAACACCAGCCAAGGGTAAAGATGCTGGATGCAGACCTCCAGTCCACCCTGTGGGTACCTTCACCTGAGGACAAGGACAGTTTTTTCAGAACAAGACTTTGTTTCTGGAATGCAGACTTCTGGGTGGCTGGAGGAGATGGCAGTCATCTCCAGTGCCGAGCTGGCAAATGAGAAGTAGTAAATCATCTCATTTAAAACACTCCTTGTAGACCCCCAACAGGACTCTTGGCTGGTCACAGCATGCTGCCTGGTTTTGTGGCAAGCCTGTGGCTCAACAGTGCTCAGACAGGAGCACCATGGATCCCCAGCAGTGGCAGCCCCTTACCAAGCATTAATTAACTAATGGCAGCATCTGTATTCCCTCCACAAAGCACTCTGGACCCCTGCTCCTCACAGCTTCCTCTGCCTTCACCGCCTCAGTTTCCTCCTGGGCACGTTGTTTGGTAACATTTACACTTGGGTTAGAAGGATCCTTCAGGTGACCTGGCCACTTCCTTCAGGAAGAGATTATTGCCTCTTCTTCCACGAGGGCCGGCAAATCCCTCACCAGGCTATTTATAGTCACAGAGAAAACTCTGGAAAATGAAAGGAAGAATGTGACTGGGGAATAGAAACTGGGGGAGCTGCTGGGAGGCAGTGTGCAGCCTGTGGCTCATGGCAGCTAGCCAGTGACGGATTGTGATGAGCCAAGCAGGTAGAAAGCCTTTCTGGCCCTTTCCAGCTGGGCTCCCTGCCAACCCTTGTGTTGGTATGTGCTGATTACTGGGGACAACAGCAGTGACAACATGGATAGTGTGGGCTCTGGTGCAGCATCCCTGTGGCTTGAGGCTTCCCCATCCCTTGGTGAAACTCACAGCCTCTGCAGGCAGCAGAGCAGAAGTTAAGCACAGATGTGACTGCCTCACTCCTGAAGCTGAGATTTACCAGTGCAGGAGGGTTTGACCTCTTAACATTAGGGCACCAAGGGGTGGACAAGTCCCCATGTCTGGGGCTGTCATATCTTTGTCTTGATGTGTGCCTGATTCCAGCTTTCCAGTCCAGGTCCTGGGGGTGGTTTCCACCAAAGGCTTCTTGCCTCTGCATGGCATCTCTAATTGGTGACAGGCTGCCATGGGCAGCAGCCACCTCCCATCCCCCAGTCTTACTTTAGGCCACATCTCAGATCCCTGGAGGCTGGGCCTTGTCAGGGGTGGTGTCAAGATAACCAGCAAACCAGGGGCTGAAGTAAACTGGGAGCCATGTTCTCTCCCATCTGCAGCAGTGTGACACCAGCCACATCCCTCACCTCGTGCTGCCTGGTGAGAAAATCCTCTAAGCATGAAGCTGGCAATGCTTCAGGAATTCTGTTAGAGCTGTGCTGAGCTACTTTAGGTAAGGACCTGCACCTCTCTCCCAGTGGCCTTGCCTGGGGTTTTGGCATGATGTGAGGCACTGGTGGCAGATTCACAGAGGCTGCAGGGGACTGTGGGGCTGGGCTGAACCCCTCTGTGCTTGTTCAGATGCCCCAGCAGCTGATGGATGAGAGGCATGAGCAGACAAGGTAGCCACAGGAGATGGAGAAAGGCTTTTGCTGTGTGCAGAGCTGAGGAATGAACATCTCCAGACCCATGTGGCAGGATAAAGGGAATAACCCACCATGGCACTCCGAGAGCCCCAGCAAAAGCATTGTGCAGAAACCAACACCCAGTCCTGCATAGAGAGGAGCAAGGACACTCCAGATACGTTTGCACTAAGAAATCAGCTCTGCCAAGGACTTCTTTCTGTTTGGGAATGTTGCCTGCCTTTGGGGTCAGGCTAGCTGACCTGGGCCAAAACCTACCAGAAATGATGCTCAGAGTGTTCCAGCACAAGGAGACGTTTGCTTCAGTTGCTGCCACCTATGCAGCCCTGATGCCCTGCAGTGGGCACTGCTCTGTCTTCAGGGGCACTGGAACAGTCCAGAAGCTCAGCCTCCTGCCTGTAGCCTGGCTAAAGGGAACTGCTGAGTGCAGGGGCCCGCTGGAAGGGCAGATGGAAGGAAGCGCAGAACAATTCGTGTGCCACCCTTGCTGGGAGGGCAGCTTGCTGCTGCCCCGCAGCAGGGGAACCCAGCAGAAACCAAAGCCTCAGCTGGAGGAAAGAGGAAGAAGTCAGCGCTGTTGGTGGCTCAGATCTTGCAGTGGGTTAGTGGCCTCCCCTTCCTGCGGGATTTTTGCTGTTTGCTTATTCTTATTACATAGAATAATAGGAGCTTGGCTCTGCTCCAAGGCCCACTTCTGCAGAAAATAACCTCTTTCTCTTCCTTTTTGCATTACAATCCTTTAAAAGCAGCAGTTCCTAAGCTGTGGCCTGAGGATCTCTGGTGAAGACCTGACAGGTGATCTACAGACCTGCTTCACCTCTACAGTGCTCCTTGCAGGGCTGGAAACCTATAAAAGTGTTAGAACTGGGATCTGGAGCCAGGGATCAGGTCATGCTTTCATTTCCTCAGGAAGGCAGTCCCTTCAAAGATAAAAACCAAAAATGATCTGCCACTTTCGCTGGAACATCAACTGCAAAGGGAAGTGCAGGTTCCCTTTGCACAGGCTCCAGCACAGCCCATGGTGACTGGTGCAGTGATTCCCTTGGCATAACAATTCTGATACCTTTCCTCAAAGCACAGCTCAGATCCAGAATGTAAGTAAAGCCAAAAAAAGGCCAAAAAAAATGGTTGTCAGGGTGATGGGCAGCAGCTGAAACCTCACGAGGTGTGAGAAGGGGGTGCTGCCCAGCCAGCTGTGAGGTCTTGCTCCTGTCACACCAAGGGAAGCCCAGCCTCTTGGTATCTCTGGGATCTAGGCTGTTGACCCATCCTGTGTTCCTCATCTTTACCAAGAACAGCAAGGAGACAACACAACTCCTCACTGCTCCTCTACTCATGGCTCAGACCAGGAGTGACAAGGTACCTCTGCAAGCCACACAATCCATCAGCAGCAAAGGATAAATTGCCACTGTCAGCTCAAAAAGAGAGAGGATAAGACCAAGGTGTGGAGCTTGCAAATGTCTCTGCAAGGAAATGAACCTTCATTGTAGCACTGTGAGTATTTACTGAAATGTACACAGGGCTGTGTAATCTGTAAGCCTGAGCAGACTGTAAAAAGGGATATAAGGTGCCAAGTCCTCCCTTTATCATTTAGATTTACCTTCACTTCTTTTTTCTTTGAAGATGGTTACCAGGCTAAGTTTTTGTACCTTGTACCCAATAAAGATATTGAAAGCTCTTTACTTCTGTGTAATCAGCAGCTTATTTCACTGCAGAGGTAAAAGCCACTGGTGTAGACATTAGCTGTGCAAGGCTTGGAGCTCTCTAGAAAACATCCTTGATTAGCTGGGAAGTATTCACTGGCATGCACCTGGGGCAGGCTAAGCAGGCTATCCTCTCCCCATCCCTGGCTGCAAACCAGGTGGCTTTCAGTGTCCTCACACAGGTACAGGAGGCCATGCACAGCTTGTGACACCATCCAAGCACACCAGGAGGGTGCCAGGAGGGATAAACCCAGTGAATGGCACCACGGAATGTGTCTAGGGCTCTGATGTGATGTAAGCTCTGAACTGACACTGGCTTACATGTACCAGCGTGGGAACCTTGGAAAAGAGTAGCAGAGACCCACCAGGATGGAGAGTTTGGCTTCCTCCCATGCTCACTGTGTCCTGTGCAAGCTCTTTCACCAGAAGCCATGGGCATATGTGGCTGTCACCTGTGCCCAGCTCCCCCTGCCTCCCTGCAGCCACTGCTGGTGCTGGTGGGAGTTTGGCAGACGCCTTCCCCTTGCTCTGTGTTTGTGTGGGAAGGGAGCAACGGGGGCAAGGCTTGTGGACCCATCCCAGCACATCATAGCCCCCTTGAGATGGTGTCTCCAGCAAAGACAAGCGTTACATGACCACAGCAGGGCTCCTCTGGCCTGGAGGATTGTAACAGTGTTTCCCTACTATTTTAGGACAGCAGGGAGGTAAAGAGAATGCTGAAGCATTTCCCATGGCCCATGCCAGCTCTCCACACTGTGCCTTCAGTTCCTGCACACCAAAAGGAGCTTCAGCACTCAGGTGCAGGATGTGCTAGTCTTGTGTGTCTCTGTCAAGGAACTGTTACTCTTACAGGTGCTGTCCAGAGACTCAGACCTGCACTAGACCCTAAAGCCTTCACAGTCTGATCTAAACAGAACAGGCATACAATGAATGGAAGAATTATCTGCCATTCCTGTACACTGGGAAGGAGGAGGACAGTGAGTGACACATAGAGACCATGACAGGGCTACAGTTAAAGGATGAGCCTATTGTCTCTGTGGAGCAGAGCTCAGCAGTGTCATTCTCCCACAATCCAGGTGCTCCTGGGCTCACAGCTGCATCTACATCTGTCTCATAAGCTCTCTGACATAGCCAGGGAGCAATCTCTTCTTCTGGGGCTGCTCCTCCACCTTGGGGCATACTGGTGACAAGGGGCATCTTCTCACAGCATAACCATGAATCCCCTTGTCCCTTCAGAAATGATGTTTGGGATGCAGCACCATCAGCTGCAAGAAATTTAGAGGAAGGGTAGGCATCTGTCAGAGCAGCCTCTTACTTTGTGTCCATCTCTGAGTCCTGTCATGTTCACCCCAAGCACCCCTGTCCACAGAAATCACTCTGTTTTCAAATAAAAGAAACCAAACAACCAACAAACAAACCAAATGAAACCCACAAACAGAGACCAAGCCACAAGATACTTGAAATGTGTTGGAGTGACCCAAATGCTGACTGATCAGCATTTTTCAGTCAACAGTCAGCACAGATGTGGTCCAGTGTGCTGTTTCTCTACTGCAAGGAACTGGAAGTACCCATCAGTACCATTTGTGAGTTCACATAAAACCGGCCCAACCTCGTGCATCATGTCCTGAGCCTTGCACCACCCCTGGATGCCCTCAGGCAAAGTTCTCTCCAGCTTTTTTATCTCTGCTGCCACTGTGGGTCTCCAGGATGTGATGCCACACATCCACAGCCTGGAATGGCTCTGTGTGACAGCTAGCCTTGGACTTTGCCTGCCTGAACAAAGACAAGAAGAGACCCGCTGGTGCCTTCCTTCTTCCCAGCGGGTGGCTGCCTTTTTCTGCTGTCCGGGATTTTTCAGGGAGTCAGGGACATTGGGTTAAGCATTGCTGGAGCAGGGCAGAGAGCCAGGAGAGCTCTTGTTCCCGTAGCACAGGAGGTCAAAGGACCAGCACGCTCCATCCCAGGCAGCACTCACAGCTCCTCTGTCTGCAGCCGCTTCCTCAGGATGTGAGAAATGCTGGGTTGGTAAAGATCTCTTGGAGATGAAGGACAGGGAAGAACCTCTGCTGGTACCCCTCATCCCAGCCCCCTGTAGGGTGAGGGGTGCCTCAGCAAGCACGATGCTTGGAAAGAGCAGCTGCTCCAGTACCCTGTGGGGCTTGTCAGAGGACATTAACAAGGAAGGTGAGCACAGGTTAATGAGCCTCTTTGATGATTCAGAAGAGTGACAGTATATATCTCTTATGAGAACAAAAGGATGTGAAGGGCATCAGGTGAAATCTCACAGTGCAAAGGGTGAAGGAAACAGCCCAAGAGCAGCAGTGCTGGGTCAGGACAGAGGCTCTCTCACTGTCTCTCTCTTCAGCTGAGACCACTACTAGGTAAATTAGAGAAATCAGAAGACAGAGAGGAATCCAGAGTCGTCCTTCCCTGCCAGTGCCCAGGAGTCATAAGTGCAGGAACTTCTCCAGGTGGAGCTTGTGTGGGAACCACATGTACCTACCTGTGCATGGGTTTGTCCAGCCCCTGGCTGTCACCAGCATCCTGTGCTGAGGCTTCAATGGATTATCAATAGAGAGCGTGAGAAGAGCACTGCTGTTGTTTTTAAACTTTGACCTGAGCATTTCAGGGATGCACATGGAGCAGGAGCCTTTGCTCCTGACATGAGAATTGCCGTGGGTTGACCCTGGCAATGCTGCAGTGGTCTGTGTGGAGGACATTTCTAACCAAATATGACATGGGGTCCTGGGTCAGCCTCCCTGAAGAAGAAGGAGGCTTTAAAAAGCCTTTAAGGATTCCAAGGGATCAGTGCACTTCTAATGCTGCAGGGGCAGCTTCGTGAGAAGTGAGCAGAGCTCAGGGGTTCAGTAGCTTTCAATGCTGCCCAGTTTCTGATAGTTCCTTTCCAACAGTTTAGGAGTCTGGCTAACACAATGGCTGTGCTTGGAGTGGGACACATTTTCTTTTCCCCTCCTTCTGACTGTTATCTTGATGACTCTACCCTCTGTTTCCAGTAAGAAAGGATGTACAAGCAAGTCCTTCCTTAGCAGGGCATGGAGCCAGTCTGCCTTATCAGGCACAAAAGAGCCAGCCAGGGACTTCCCATTCCTTGCTGCTGTGTCCCTTGAGGTATACCAGCCTAGTACATCTTACATGCTTCAGAGGCTTTCCTAGCTCCCCCTGTGCACTCTCGGCAGTTCTGTCCCAGAAGATTTTAGTTTGACTTTCTTTGATGGCTTTTTCCTGTTCCTGATAAACCTTTGCCTGGAAATCCTTGGACATGGGTATCCCACAGGAAAACTGGGAAGGATGATGCTATTCTGGAGCAGTACAGCCCCTTTGCTCCACAGGGAAGCCCTCAAAGTCCCAGCCACTGTGGCCTTCTCCAGCTCCCTTTGCAAGCAGCTGATAAAAAGTCTCAGTTTGGAATTTTGATGTTCGGTTCTTTGCCTGTGCTGTCCCTGATGGCCCATGCAAGCATTGCATGGAGCTGCAGAGTCTCTTCACAATAGAGCTATGCCAAGACTCTGTCTCCTGGCTGTCAAAGAAAGCCCATTGTAGCAGCTCTGTATCAAATCCCTGCAGAACTACCTGCCCTCCACGTTCACACACACTGTCCAGAACAGGAGAGCAGAAAGAGAAGGTGAAATGCTGAGCAGCTTGAGGCTGTTCAGACTGGAAAGTACTGACCCAGAGGGCTTTTGTGTAAGTACAACCAGACATAGTCAGTGAGGGGCAAGATCTGGACCAGGAGGAATTCCTTCCCGGAGTATACTGAAGGGATTCTTGAAACAGAGAGGGCAATGACCCTCCTGAAGACCAGCCAAAGTCCTTGTGAAAAAGCACCTCAGGGTCACATTCACTGGGGTGAATGTCCTGTTGAAAGAAATTGTTGTCTCCCTACCTTTGCCTGCATGCAGCACAAGAAAGACTGCAGCCTCAAAACTAGTGGTGCAGAGGCAGAGCCCTCTGGAAAGCTGGAAGGTTCTGCTCATCATGGACTTGTCCCAGCTGCCAGCACAGCCCATGATGAATGGCCCCAGCATGTTCCAGCACACCACAGCCCCCCAGCATTTACTTTAGACAGCTGCAGCACAAGGAAGACAAATGAGATCCAGAGAAACCCAACCTTCTGTTGGCCCCCTTTGTCTGTATTTACACGTCTGTTTTCTCCTCCAAGGCCATGCATCTCCTTTGTTTAGGAGAGTGTCTGGCTTCTGATCTTGTTCCAGATGTTTTTTGCTTGAGTTCTTCCTTATTCTGCTAGAGCACTGAGCACAGACACTTGAGGGCCTGCTTTGATTAGAACTCCCTTGACTCCAATGCTTCAGACCTTGCACCAACCCAAAACCATGGCCTCTGCTTGGCACTGCCCTGGGGGACAGGCAGTGCACATCTCCTGCCAGCCAAACTCTCACAGCTGCCTCCCACTCCAAATCCTGGAAACATCACAAGGGTGAGGATACCATGAGGTGAAATGGTCTCCACCTCTCTGAGCTCTCCAGAGAGACAAAGGACCCTGCAAGGGCTTCCCTCTCAAGATGAGCCTGAGCCATGCCCTCGCTCCAAGCCCAGCTGAGCATCAGGATGCTGGCGATGCACCCATCCACTCCACCAGACTGTGCAGCAGCTGAGGGCTCTGTGGGGAACCCAGCCCTGCGAGGACAGGTGGTCTGGGAAGTGTTTGGCAAGATGGAACAGTATGTTCTGCCAGCTAGCTCTCCAGCTTCAAACCAGCCTTTATTTATCCCTGAGCAAGGCTGCACAGCTGCTTTCAAAAGGCATTTGATGCTAAACTCCTTGGCTTCACGTTCACCTTGAAGAGCTCTTTTCTGTTATCTCTTTGGGTTGCTTTCCTTTTTTCCTCAAGCCCAAACTCAAATTATGCTGGTGAAACAGAGCCAAAGCCCTCATCAGGAGCACCCTAGCATGTCCCAGATGGTGAATGCTGGTTTTCACTGCTGATGGTTCACACTCTACTATTAGCACTGCACAGCCTGCTCCACTTCAAAGGTACTTCTAATGGAAGAAACACAAGATCTGTTTCTTTCAGTCTGGTGTGGCAAGCCCTCCCCATGCTCTTGAGGCACCTTCATCATTTGGGCACTAGGTCAGGTCCTGGATTTGCATCCAGGAGCAAGGGTTTCTTGTGACCACAGGCAGCCTCACACCAAGCACCCAACAAGTAAATTGAGACTTCAGACCGTACTCCATCGTCCCTTCTCCACCTTTTAGAGAGATTCCCAAGATCATGGGAAGTGAAGGAATTCATGTAGTCTTCAGAAGTATAGGATAAGGCAGAGAAAGTCCACCTCACCCACTAGGAACCTGGTAGGACAGTGTAACAGGGGGAAAAAAGGATTAGGGTGGACTGCCTAGGGTCATCTAACCCATCCTGTGCTGAGCCAGAGCCAGCACTACTTCCAGCTTTCTGATGAGCTCTGGTCTCACTGTAAAAGTTTCTGGCAGTGGACATGCAGCATTTCTTCATCTGCGTCTTCCTGCTAAATGGAATTTCCCCCAAAGTCTGACCCCTGTGGTTTCTTGACTTATCAGAATTAAACTCAGTACTTCTTTTCACTTTCTCTTCACTATATCCCTCTGTGCACTTGGAGACCATGTCATCCATTCCTGGAAGCAAGATTAAATCAAGTTCCTTCAGCCTGTTGGTTGGGGCCACATTACTCACACCTCTGATCAAACTCACCACTGTCCTCCACAACCCTCCCAAGTGGGTGCACACTTTGGCTCTTTGTGGTGATTTTTTGCTTCAGTCTGCAGTAACTCAGTTTTAAACATCAGCTCTACAGCACCCAGGCATGCCAGGAGATGCTATTTTTTGCAACAAACCACCTGTGTTGGATTTGCTGGCAGCAGGGCTAGTGAGTAGTTTAACTGGAAACCAGATCGAGGTGGAGAGAACATCCCTCCTACCATCCTCTGTCAAGCTGCAAAGTATCTGCTGCTCCAAGTGTCTGTACTGGGATGGAGAGCAAAGCAGTGCAAACAGGACAGAGCCTGCCTACCCAGAGTGAGAAGTGCTGAGCTGAGTGACAGCATCTCCAGGACCTGCTGACCTCCTGAAGCCAGCTGAATCCTACAGGCTCAGCAAAGAGCCATTGCACAGTGCAGACACAGCCTTCAGAAACAGCTGGGTTCCACACAGCAGATATCAGCCCTGCTTTCACCCCAGGCAGGCAGTGAAACCCGCAGCCCTGCTGGCTCTGACACTGGGAATTCCCTGGGGTAGCTGTCCTTGTCAGGGTCAGAGGACAATGCAGTGGCTGGGAAATGAAACCAAGAACTGTGAGAAGGGGCTGAATCTGTAGCTGTAGCATATCCGGGACACTTCTGCTTTTGTTCTTTGCAGTACAGTGGCTGTCATCCATCACCATAAACGCTCATTGGTGCCTTTCCAAAAGCTGTGTCAGCTAAATAAAAAGGTGGGAAACTATACATTGCAGGTACTTTCAAGGAAAGCGCTTGATTTATTCACCAAAGATCACCTTGGCAGCTCACATTTCTGGAGTATCGTCCCTCCCACAGAAAGCAGAAAGTCACAGCTTGATAATTTAAACAGGATTAAGGAGCGTCCATGTAAACAGAGTTGTGGGCTTGCACTATGGGGACAGTCTGTGCACATCTCAGCAGAGGAGGGGCTTTCCCAGCCGTAACATCTGCAAGAAAGAAATGTTGCTTTCTGTGGGAAAGTGGGGAAGAATTAAATATGTTTGGAGCAAAGAACAACTAAAGGCTTCAGCAGGTGAACTTTCCTCTGAAGCCAGGAAACTTGTGAAACACCACACCTTGCAAATCTGCATTGGCATAGCACAGCTGTCAAATCCTCTGGACAGGCACAGAACAGTCACCATGCCAGTAAAATATATCTAGGGCAGAAGGATCCCAGGAAAGTGGGCAGAAACTGGGCAGCACAAGGCCAAGCAGACAGAGTGAGACACCAGGATTGGAGGTTTGTTCTTGTTATGTCTAAAGAAAGATTTCAGGAAGAGCCCCTGGGTCTGTCTTACTATCAGTAATCTTCTGGCTTTCCCTTTTCACCATGGACAAGGAAATATTTTTCATGCTTATGGGTATAATGCATCCCAGCCAGCAGGCTGCACACCAATTTCACAAACCCACGAGAACATCCAAAATCTTGTCTTTGCTTGCCCCATGGCTGTCCCTCTCATCCCAAGCAGAGCTAACCAGATCTTTGCTAGCCCACTCCAAGCCCCATCCCTGCAGTCTGAGCTGGTGGTGACCCCTCTGATGTGAGAGTGTCTTTGACAGAAACAGTTCTGTTTTCCCCTATATCCAGGCCACTTTGCTGTGGTTGCAGAGCAATTGAGAACCGAAGGGAGGATAGGTTTCCCTCAGCCTTTTGTGGCTGGGCACACAGTGTGGAGAGCAGAAAAAAGCCTTACCTAGAGGCACAGCTAAGCAGGAAAACAGGAGGGAAAGGTGGGGAGGACCACAGAAATAGCACTAAGCCTCTTGTCACTGCCTACTGCTTGTTCAGGAGAGATGGTAAACAGGTACTTTCCAGAGCATTCTCTCAGCAGGTTAAAGACTTCTCTTTGCTTGCCCTCCTGGTTTTGTCTTTATCTCCAGTTTTTAGTGCTCTGTGCATAGAGAGAAGATGGGTGCATCTGAAGGCAGAGAGCATGGGTCCCCCTTCCCTTTCCTGGGAGCTGGGAAGAGCTGTGCCTGGTTTGTGGCTCAGCCCCCACTGCAATGAGCTGTAGCTCCTGCTACTTCTAGAAACACAAAGCTCAGTCAAGTCATGTCTAGGCACGAGGGTCTCCATATAAGATAACTTCAGGGCTCAATTTGACTCCAGGAGCTCAGGGCAGGAAAAACACCCTGGTCCCATGCTCCGGTCCTGGGAATCAGACCATGGAGGTGCAGGCTCAGCAATGGCACCAGGGGGAGTTCAGCAGCGGGAAGAGCATGGCAGGAATGGCACCAGCTCCTTCTTGGAACCACATGGTCTGGCTAAGAGTGCTGGCATCTTCCCACAGGAACATATCTCCGCTGAAAGTGTCCAGACAAGCAGCAGTGGTGATGATATGCTGGAAATGAGGGGGGAGCAAGCGGGGGCCTGAGGATGAGAAATGCCAGGTCTGGATCCTCTCCATCATCCACACATGTTGTTTAGGCAAGAGCAAACAGTAAAATGGAATAAGACTAAAGGGGCTTTTCCTCACCTGGCTTCCCACCCTTCCCAACCATCCACATGTCCCATCTACTCACATAAACTCAGACAGGTCTCTGAGCCTCTGCCAGCTGAATCTGGCACTTGTGCCAAGGAAAAGCAGCCCATTGCCTTGGCAACATGGGGAGAGCAACAGAAGGGAGAACAACTGGCCCCTGCACTGGCAAAGATGCCCAGGGCATGTCCACAACTCCTGTTGTCACGTGAAGAAGCTATGTGAAGGTTGTGAGAGGGGGAACAGCTTTTAGCCCCCGTGGTGCTGCTCACCGTGCCTGCAGGTCCATGTGGAGGGGATGCAGTTGGTTCCTCCCCAGTCACTCCAGGAGCAGCATGTGCAACACATGGGGGATGCTGGTGACAGAAAAAGCCCCTGTACACCTTCTCTTTGGAGGCAAGGGACAAAACCAGTTCCAGTTTTCCTGGAAAGGGTATTATGGCACAAAGGGAGACCAGCATAGCATTTCCCTGGGTGCCTTGGTTGCAGATGGATGTTTTTGCCATGGAACCTTCAATCCTGCCTCCCAGCTGGGTATGTCTGTTCGGGTCAGGTCTTGAAACTGCAGCAGATTGTGCCTGCTGTGTCTGGTGCCCCTTGAACTCAGCCTGGGCAGCATCCAAGACTGCTTTCACCATGCCAGGCAGACACACGAGTGCTCTCATGATCCCAGCTGTGAGTGCTGGCAGCCAGGGAGTGAGTGACCTGATGCCTGCTCAGTTTGCTTGCATAGATGCAGCCTTGCCCTTTCTCTCCTGCCTTGTGCACAGTCACCAAGAGCTGTTTTGTCAGCTCCTTGTGAAAGGCTCAGCAGTTATCTTGTTGGTCCACAACATGTGAAATACAGGTCCCCAGGTTTGAATAAAGAGCTACAGGTGATTCAGCCAGTGCTCCAGAGCCAAAGTGATCCCTGCATGTAACTCCTGAGCTACTGAGGCTATGTCTGCATCGTATTGCAATGGATTCTGGTCCCATCCCACCCCTGAGGATGCAGCGAGGGTAGGAAAAGAGCAAGAAAAACATGTCTGGAGAGAGAAAAGCAGGAGGACTTTTTTATTTGAACTAGCTTTGGGCTGGGAATTGAGGTTTTTGACACAGCAGTGACTAGCTGCTTTCCCTAAGGAAAGTGGCCACTTCCTTCTAAAGAGATCATTGACATTTTGACTCAGAGAAACTCACTCCCTAGCTCACTAAGTACTGAGCCAGTCTGGTTTTTGACAGATTTCCAAGAGGAGTTGGGCTTTGGAGTGGGGGGAGAGGCTGCTACAGGGCTGGAGGAGGGACAGGAGCCTGGACCACATATCTGGTCCAGAATAGTATCTCTTCTTGTCCTCCCCTGGCAGAGTAAGAGCAGCCTGCTGCCAGAGCTGGGATCTGGATCACCATTCACTTGAGAACCATGGTAGGCAAGGACCTAACAGGGATCTGTGGTGTACAGCTGCATTGCTCTGAGGAGAACACATTTACTGGTCCCAGGAGAGATGGGAGCCCTGGACTAAGACATCCCTGAAACTTATGGAAATGGATTAGCCTGCTTCCAACATCCAAGAGATCAGTGCAAGCCCCTTGTCCCTCATTTTCCCTGGTCCAGGACACTGGTTCTCCTTGTCATGGTAGCCTGCAGCCAAGGATGAATCTGATCCACCCCAGGCTAAGCCCCTCTGGCAGACCCTGCCCTTCACAGAGACCTGCTCCAGCTGCAGCAGCTCAGCCTCAGAGCAGATCCATGCCAAGCATNGATAGAATTGCTGGGGCTGTCACTCTAGTTAATGATCTGGGACAGAGCTGGTGCTCTGTGACAGTCACGCTCAGAGACATCCAAGCCCGACACATTGTGTGTGCAGATACCAGGGAGGAGGACCCCAGATGGGAGAATACCTGAAAGAGAAACAAGCCACCAGCTAAGTGAGTCAGGTGACCAGGGGAGAAGAAGGGACAGGATTAAGCTTGCATTCAAGAAGTGTCAGCAAAAAGCCATTGGGTACCTGGGTACTCCCTGGCTTGAACAGCCCAGTTCTGTTCCACTGTGGATACCATCCCCTGAGGGCTGGTGGTCATGTTCCCCTTGTCTTCAGGAATAGTCCTGGACCATTTCACTCTCAGCTTGTGCCCAGGCATGCTGACTAGTACCAAACCAGACTAATTTAATGATGCAGACAGTCACACAGCAGAGCTTGGGAGGAAAGGATGGTGCCTGCCTGTTGGACGCACAAAGGCTTCAGCTGGACAGAACAGCTTTGTTCAAACATCACATGGCCTGGACAAAAGGGGACTAAAGGACACTTTGAGACAGCAAGACCTTATTCAGAGTGCACAGCAGACCTGAGGCTCAGAAGGGAAACAGTCACCGACTCTCAGCTTACTGTTGATGAGTGGCAGGAGCTGGGGGGCTGCCATCTCGGTGTCTCGTCCAAGGATGTGCCCAGGAGCAGGTGTCTTCAGCAGCTTCCATTGCCCCAAAAGCTTATCCTGCTGCTCACCTGCACCTCAGCTGCCAGCAAGTAATCTGACCTGCCAGAGTAATCAACCACACTGTGCCTCAGTTTCCCCCTACTGCAAGGACAAACCTCCTGTTCCTGCAGCACTTCTTCCATGTCCCCTGCTCCTGTGGAAGCTGAGAGCTGGGGACCTCCAACCCAGCATCTGCACTGGCAGGACTGAAGCATTTGGGGCTGGATGGTGCAATACTGGCATGCTTACTCCTACCCCATCCCTGCACATCTTCCCAGGGAGATCCACTCCTGTAGCCTGGCTGAGCAGTGCAGAGCAGGGCTCCCATTTTGCCACGGTACTGAGAGACTCCCAGGAGAGACCTGCAGCCCAGCCGCTGTGTCCTTCATTGCTATGAACCCTCCTTCCTTCTCCCCACAGCCCAGCACAGCCCCCTTGCCACTGCAGCACAGTAGGCAGTGCTGCTTGTTCACCACACACTCCATGCTCAAACATGAGGCATGACAACTACCTTCTGCCTTTTCTTTTTATTTAATAAAATCACAGCACAATTTTTTTAAAAAAATACAGTAAAGAGGCATACACATAGAATTGTTGCAATGAACAGATCTAGCAGCAAATAACCTGAGAGCAGCATGACCTCCAGGCATGGGCATGGGGCAGGGCTGGACAGTGGTGTCAGGCTGGGGGACTGAGAAAGGATGCAATGTCCCAGAGGAGAGCAGGGGCTAAGAGCCACATCTTTGCCTGCTCCAAATTAGTGGTTCTATTTCTGCCGTTGCAAGGAAGGGCAGGAGGGAAACAGTGCAGGGAGTGAGAGAGAAACCACATCAGCCACACATTTTCTGAGGGCATCTGGGTGGTGCTTGGCAAGGATCAGCACGATATATGGCCATTGTGGAACATCTCCACCACTCCTCTCCATCCCCACACTGTTCTATGCTGGCAGCCCTTCCCAGGGATG
>VZTT01060603.1:0-16729 GCA_013400855.1 Buphagus erythrorhynchus
CCCAGCCTAAAACAGCACAGCCCGTCCTAACCCAGCACAGCACAGCCCAGCCTAACCCAGCCCAGCCCGTCTTAACCCTGCACAGCCCAGCCTAACCCGGCACAGCCCAGCCTAAAACAGCACAGCCCAGCCTAACCCTGCACAGCCTGTCCTAACCCAGCCCAGCCCGTCTTAACCCTGCACAGCTCATCTTAACCAACCCAACACAGCTCATCCTAACCCGGCACAGCCTGTCCTAACCCAGCACAGCCCAGCCTAACCCAGCCCAGCCCAGCCTAACCCAGCACAGCCACTGCTCCTGGGCTCCCTCCAGGTGCTCAGCTCCCTCCTGCCCCAGCACTGGGCTGTAAGAGATACAATTAAGCTCAACAGCTGCACTTTACAGCTGTTCCTTTCTAAAATACAGAGGTCTTTTTTTTTTCCCCCTTCTGTAAAAGTGGGATTGTGGGATTTTCTTAATAAATATTCAGGATCCTCACCAGAATAAAATGGGAGTGAAAGCAAGGCCGCTTGCTTTTGGATGTGCTCCATGCCTCTATTTTTCTATGTAACCTGCTCTAAAAGTATAATGATCAGCATTAAATCCAAGCTTGAAGGCACAGTGCTAAAGCCCAGGACAACAGTTACATTTCTGTGAGGATGAAGCATGAAAATTCAGTGACAAATCCATTTTTCTTATGCAGAGTTGTGGCTTCAGAGCATTTGTAAAGACAGAAGAGGCCAGCACTGGGCGGATAATAAAACTATTGGCTACACTTCTCAATCTCTTATAGGTAGCACTCCATCCCCTTTTAAGAAAACAAAACAAAAACGTCCCCCAAAACAGAAAAAACTGATATAAAATACTCCAGCATATTTCCTGCAGAATCACACACAAAGTAATCAAGTAATCCACTGCATTCTGCAATCATCTAAACATTAAATCACTACAAAAAATGCTTTATTGCACAGGACTTTGGTGGATTCTCACCAAGCAGCTGCCAGGACATATGGCTCCATATGTGGGTGATGGTATGGGAAAACAGGAGGGACCTCAGTCCAGAGACCATTACAAGGTTCCTCCAAGAAATAATGAAGTTCTTTTGTTGGTATTTAACAAGTATTGCAGTTTCCTCCTTTCTTCTGTTTCCCCCATGGTGCTGTGGAACCAAAGATGTGCAATATTCCCTCCTGAACACTGCACTGGGCTGTGCACCTTTGGTGAACTTGCAGCGTGTTAAAAGTACAAGTGAGTCTTCACAGCCCATCAGTTCAATGGACCAAATAATTCAATGGCTCTTCAGCTCCTCTAACTACAGAGCTTTAACAAACCCAGAGAACACTACAGGGAAGCAAATCCCCACACTTCTCAACCAGCCTCTAAACCAAACACATCCATTTTGTAGGTGAGACCCCACTGACCTTCCTACACAATGCAGGTGCTCCTGACTCCTCTCTGCTGCACAAAAGCATTTTAGGGAGCACAGCTTCTGAGCCTCACATTGCACCTGATGCCACCCCAAGTCTCACTTGGGCAGCCCTGCCCACGGCCTGAGAGCCCCCTAAAGCCCCCCTGGACCCCAGGTGTGCCACCTGGAGACATCAGGGCTGTCCATCTCCTGGGCCACAGGCACACAGTGCAGAAGGATGCTGAGGCAGCCAAGGGGTCACGTTTACAGAGATACAACAGATAGTCTAGGAATAAAGGCAGACTTTGGAGGTTAGGAATTCATTTCTCAGCTCTCTAACAGGCTGACTGTGAGTCTGACAGAAGTTGCATCCTTCTCATTTCTCAGGGGGATAACTGTACCCCTTTGGACACCCTGGACTGTGAGAGCTGGTGAGTGTGGAGGGCAGGGAGCGTCACTAATGGGGAGTTTATGGACAGTGCACTGACACAAACACAGCAACATGTGCCAGGTGTGCCCCAGTGGGGCCTGGGCACTCACCTGAGAGCTCTGGCCCAGCCTCTTCCACCAAATCAAGCAGCAAATCAACAGCAATTACAGCCATGCTATGGAGGCAGGGTTATAATGTGCTCTTCATTACCATTTATAGCTGTCTACAAACTGCAAAGCTGCACAGATCCCACTGTCTGTGAAAGGACTGAAGCCATACATCCTTTTAGAAATTTCTGATTACTCGTTAATGGATAATAAAAAAAGCATTTAGTGTGAGGAGGAAGAGGGAGTATCCCTAAATCTTACACAAGCCTGAGCCCCACTGGTGTTAATGGAAAAACACTGAATATCATTCAAGGTCAGAAGCTACCTGGAAAAAGAAATAATCCCAGGAGAGCCTGGAGAGCATTTTTTCCTTCTCTTTTCAAGACTTGAGTTGAGCATAGAAAAGCGACCTTTGTGCAAACCACAATGAACATTTGTGCAGCCTGAAATGCATCCCACACGCAGGAGTGGCAGCACACTCACTGCAGGTCTGGCATCCAAAGACAAGCAGAAAGCTGGGGCAGGAGCCAGCACAAATGGACATCATTCCTTCATCACTGATCAAAAAGAGGCTCAGTCTGGCCCTTCATCTATTCAGAAGCACTTTGCTATTCCCTACTTCAGACATCCAAACATGCAGTTTAATATTTAGAGGAAGATCCTACAACAAGATAAGAAGGAAGGAAGACTCTCTACATATGAATTTATTCTGCAGATTTGTTTATAAATAATTCCACATGTGGATATTGCTCACTGCAGAGAAAAACCAGCTTGTTCTGGTTTAGTTTAACCCATCTTGGAAGTGTGAGACCCAGTTCTCCTCTTTTTTGCATTCATTTTATAGTGCTATCATTTCAGTGACTGCAGAGTGACTCCTTAACCCAACCCCAGCCCCACTGGCTCATCTCTAGCTGTAGCAAAGCAGGGACCAACGCTGGGTTGGCCTCCCCAGCACAGTCTGCTCCATTTAAATCACTGCTGCTTTTAGCTTGATAGAAATAATCCCCCAACAGAGCTGCCTTCACCCCTCAGTCACCCCAGCATCAGCCCAGAGTGCTGTGCTGCTGCCAGCAGAGTCACTCCAGTTTACAGCNGGGATGTGCCTGGGATGTGCCTGGTGTGTCTGGGATGTTCTCTGTGCCCAGGATGTGTCTGGGATGTGTCTGGGATGTGTCTGGGATGTTCCCTGTGCCTGGGATGTGCCTGGGATGTTCCCTGTGCCTGGGAACAGGACAGCAGCCGAGCCAGTGCCACTCCATGGGCCAGGACAGCCCCAGCACAGCACAAGGGACAGCGGCTGCCTCTGGCACCCAGGGTTGTTTCTGCAGCTCACTTAATCCCTCCTGAAATAAGATCACTGTTAAGGCTGGTGAAACAAGGACATCTTAAAGACTTATAAAGCACCTCTGCAGCCTGCCTTAGTGCCTTAATCAGCACACTGAGATCAGGAGACTCTATTTAAGAGTTACTGCATTCCACTGAAATGTCTGCTCCGCTCTGGAGGGCAGCAAAGGCACCCCAATGCCTCCTGGCAGAAACTTCTATTTACTTCATGAATTTTTGAAGCTGCCTCATGAATTAATGCACAAAAATAACTTTCATAGAGTCCTCGTTTACAAACACTCCCTGGAAATACTGGTAGTATTTTAAATATACACCTAAAAATAAAGCAAGTGAACATTTAAAACTCTCTTTTGGCAACATCATGAAGGAGGAAGCCCATGTTCACAGTGGGGTTCAGCAAGAAGCAATGTGAGGGGTGAACAGGAGCCCCAGAAGAGATGCTTACAGTGCAGGAGCATGTGGGAGGCAAACTCCATAGTGCCCAGCTCGCTCACAAGAGTATGGCCCCAAAGGACAAGTCCCATCCTCATCTCATCCCTGTGGATCCTTGGCTTCCTCTGGTAAGGGTCTGGAGAAGTACTGGGCAAGGGCTGCACCTCAGACCCAGGGACCACTAAAAGAACTTTCCTTGGTCATCCCACCCTTTGTGAGACACTTGGAAAAGACCAGGTCACCTCAGTCCCTCCTGCTGCAGGAACAGATAAAGCACAAGACATCAAGTTCTCCACATCTGGTCTTTCAGACTGGATCTCAGTTACAAGGTCCAGCCAGGTCTGCACAGGATGAAATATTTGGCCAGTTTCCCCAAAACACCTCTTGCTCAAGACAAAACAACGTTCAGGTTCATTTGTCCTGCCTGGCTGGCTCACACCACAACCAGCTCACATTGCTGGGATGAAGCCCTGGGTATTTTAGTCTGTGAGGCACTCTGAGATCCATCAGGATAAAAGGAGCTATATAAATGTAAATCATCCTCATTAATGTAAATTGTGGGACAATGCAATGTTTACAGTGAACAATCCCAGGGCTGAGCTTCAGAGGTGTATGTTTATGTATAATTTCACCAAAGAAGAACACAGTCCTCAGTGCCTGGTAGCTGGACACCAGAAAGACCTCCATGGAGGATCCAGCTGGGAACTATCACACACAGTGACCAGGTCAAGCTCTGAGGGCAGCACCAATGGCCACCGAATATTCATCTCCCTCGTGTGCTCTTGAAAGACTTTCAAAGCTCCTGAAGTCCTTCTCTTGCACAGCTCTCCTCAGCTGGAGTTTCTCTGTAACTGCAGAAGGTTAATTAACATTTTAAAGACCTCTTCTAAAAACCATGGTGACTCCAGTTCAAACAACTTGGTTGCTAAAGAGGGAGGAATTCACATTCAAGACTGAAATGTGCAGCTACAAACTATGATACACACTGACTCAGACCTTACCCAGTATCCATGAGATCCTTCAGGAATTACTCTACTGGTCTGGGGTAAGCTTTGAACCAGTTGGCAGGGCTCAGGCCCTTGTCTGCACCCATTTCCCAGCCTCTCCATGCTAACTCCAGCTCCTGTCCATGTTACATTCATCCCAAGACAATACAGTCTTTCCTCTTAGATAGCCAAACCAGAGCATCAAAAATTTAAAGAGACAACTTAGTGCACAACCTAATTGCATTCACTTGACACAAGGAATATGACCTGAAGGTCCAGCTGAGCCTTTGCTCAGGTCAGAAAGTGTGAAAATCTGTGAGCCATGATGAAGCTGGAGGAGCAGGGCTGTCCCTTGGTTCTGCTGCACACCTTCACCTGCAGACTGAAGGCTGCAAGTCTGCACTGAAGGAGGAACTATTCCCCAGGAGACATGGCCAGCAGCCTGTATGTCTCCTAGGGCACAAGCACAGCCTCTGCAGAGTTTAGAATGGAGTGTGCCCCTGTGCAGGTGGCTGCCAGAGAACCTGTAGAGCTGTATTTACCTCGGGAATGCTAATGGCAGGCCAGGTTCAGCGCTGTGCCGAGCTCCCAGCACAGCTCTGGGCCTGTGCTAACCCTGGAGAGTTTGCAGGAGCACAGAGGTGCATACAGGACACACAACCAAAACGCCTGCACAGACGGAACCACAACAGCTCCAGCTTAATCTCAAACTGAAAAGAAAGAGCAACTCATCAAATTTAAATTTCAGCCTCTTCTGTGCTTTTGTTTCAGTATTTAGAGCTCCAACTAACAAAGCAACAGACACAATGCCACCTCCTCGGGAAACACATACTCAGCTCCTTCCATCTGCTCCTTCCTCAAGCCCCTTGTATTCTGCAAAGCAGATTGTGCTGTGAAATATTAATACTTTGCTCTTCTATCATTATCTCCAACCCTGAATCTCCAGGCTTGTTCCCAGCTTCTCTCCCCCTTACATTTTTTCCAGGGATCACAGCACTCAATGGGTTATGTTACTGCACACTGCACCACGTCTGAGTGGAGCTTTCATAAAAAAGTGGAAGCAGTCCAGGAGCAGCTTCTAGGGAGCCTTCCATCTGCAGCAGCATTTTATTTAGACAGCAGAGGGGAAATGAGATCCCTCTGTTGCTGACTGGCTTTGGGAGTTGACCCCAGTTGTGTAGGAGGAGCTCATTACCCCACAGCACCAGTGCCATCAGGGAGCGTGGGGAACAATGATTGTTCAGTTTAAGGGCAGTGCTGAGGCACCCTGAACTCATGTGCTGCCTTCACTCTACATTTCTTTGAATCCCACTCTGCTCTATTGAATCTGGATCTCTGCTCCATCTGGCTTCTGACTAGCCATGCCCATTTATTCCATGTGATTGCTGAAGAAGCTTTTCTTTAGCATGGGAGAGTGGTTATGACAGAGCACTGTTCAAAAAGTTTATTTCAGTCCAGCTCTGAACCCCCTTTCTCCAAATGTTCGAGCAAACATAGCTGTGAGCAGGAATTTCTGTGACTGCAGATAATTTAGATAAAGAGGAGTGCACAGAAAAGACAACCCTGAACCAGGGTCTCACCTAGTAGAGATCAGCTTGGGCACCAGTGGTTGCCAAACCAACACACAGATGTTTGTGCCCAACAGTGGGGGCAGCTTGCTCTTCTCCAGGACTCTGGACTCAAGGACAAAGGACATTTCTTCTTCTGAGTCCCTATCTGGAGCAGAGAGATGGCTATCCAAGCCCAAACCTACTATGGTTTCTAAGGCAACATCTAAACAGAGCTGCAAGGATGACTTCTCAGTGCCATTTCCATCTTTGTTGGATCTGGTGCTAAATTAGCAACAGGTTTGCTCTTCTTCTAGGAAAAGAACATTATGGCTACCAAGGCCTTAGTCAAACTTTACATCAGTTATGCTTCATCTGTCTCCTGCTCAGCTGGGTAGGACAGGCAGCATCTAAAAGGTAACCCCCACAAGAAAATAAGCTTTTCCCTTCTCAGACTGTTGAGAAGAAGAGCAGCAAACACCCAAGGATAATGGCACAGCTCCAGAGAGCCCTCCATTCCTGTCCTCCCTGGAGACAGGGAGTCCTGAGGCAGAGCTGGAGAGCTTCCCTGGAGCAAAGACAGCCCTGTGCCACACAGAAAGGCATCCCACAGCCTGGCCAGGCTCCACATCAAACACATGCTCTGAAACCAAGGGTGAGAGCCCAGCTCAGCCTAGGATGTGCACAGGACTGGCTGGATACCACTGTGGAGCCTGCACTCTCATCCCCAGAGAGATGATGCCCACGGGAGCTCATCTCCTCCACTCCTATTTGCCAACCCAGGCACAGGCAAACCCACTCCTGGCCTGCAGCAGTCACAGTTATAGATGTTTATGTTTTTGCAGCACCATAAGTCACCTTGCAGTGTCTGGCATTAAGCAGGATAATTTAGCAGGCTTTTCCAGTGCCTCGGATTCCTCACTGCTGAGGTGTAATGGCCCGAGTCCCTCAATAACTATATTTTTTCCTATTCACCTAAGGTCAGAGAGGGCCACTTAACCTTATTATTTCAGAAGGCTCAAACCTTTGACAATTATAAACAGGAGAGTAAAAACAAGAGCTAAATTTGTGTAATACATTACTTATCATTTCCCAGCCTCCGAATCCAAGTGAGAAAGATGAAGGTGGCTCTGACACCAACTTCTTATCTAGGGCCAGGTTTGAATGGGACCTACAGAGCTAATGGTGCAAACAATTAACACCAAAGGCTGCTCCATGATGTGGATCAAGTGGGTTTGCTCCTTCCACACTTCAGACTTCACAAATGCTCTTCCAAGGCAAAGCTGAGGTAATATGGGGAGAAGTGTACAAATATGTTAACAGAGGAGCAGACACAAGATCAGTTGCTGCTGGTACATTCTTGATGGTCCCATCCCAAGGGTCCAACACCTCCTGGCACCAAGTCTTTGCTGGTCTTGCTGCTGTGGACTCCCCTTGCAGCTGACCACAGACCACGTATACCATAACAGACACTTTCTGCTGCAGACTCTTCTGATATTTCCCTGCACAGAAAAACCCCAGTCACTGGCAACACTTGCACTGCAATTAAAAACTGAACAGGCACTGGCACACCTCTCCTGAGCATCCTTGCACTTGTGCCCAGGCAATGTCCCTCTCCAGGAAAAGGGGTCCTGCAAAGCCTCTCAGCTGCTGAGGCAGAAACAGTGCAGAAATCCCTTTTTCAAAACAGTCAGTGATAAATGCATTTGGACTGGGCCATGCCCAGCTTGTATAAAGGTAAACAGGAAGGAAAAAATCACTGCTTGATCTACAGGATGAGGAATTTGTAAGATAGGTAACAACAATTCCACACCTCCAGCTGCAGAGAGGCACCGCTCAGGTGAAGCAGCCCTTGGCTGCATCATCACTGCTGGGCACATCTTCATGAGCTTCCTTTGCACTGAAGAGACAGGCAGAACAAATCCCTTCTTAAATGCAATCCTGCAACCCATTTCAATACCTAGTGCTGGAAGATGAAGCTTCCGTCAAGCCAGTCAGGGCTGAAATATTGTTTATTGTACCTGAAAATTAATTTCATACCTTTTGGGGCATCACCAGATTGTTCAATCACTGACTGTGTGCATGAACCTGCAAGTTTAGTGGCCAATTTTCTTCAGGCATGCACTAAAGTGCACCCACGTAGTTAAGATCAAATTCAGCCCATGGTGTTGGAACATTATGGTACATAACTCAACAGAAATGTCAGACCTGCGACCGTTAAAGCGTAATATTTACCGTGCACCACCACGAATTTACACAGCACAACACTGCAGCCCTTCGTAGTATACAATGGTCCAGGAAGCCAGAAGAATTAATTTTTCATACACTGGATGAGAAGCTGGTGTGAAGTTTTTCCTCTGTACCAGCCATGGGCTGTCAGTCCAAAGAAGAGATCCCAGGGTGTACATCTGCTGTTCACAAATCCAGCAGCCCCTGAATTCAGATGTAAGATATGGGGGCATCCTGACCAGACAGCTGCAGCAACCCAGGAGTGCTGTACACTAGAGGACATCACACATACTTGGCCAAAGTCTCCATATTTATTTGTAGGAACAGACTTGGACTGTCTCCAGTGGTTATGGTGGCAGGTAACCAGGAGGTCATGGTGACTCCACTGGGTTACAAGGGTCTAGGGAGAGAGGAGGTCTGACACTCAGCCATAAATCTGTGGTAGACTTACTGACTCCCTACTGTTTCTTCTGGGCAAACATGTTTAAAAGCAGGTGCAAAACTGAGTTTTAAAAATAAATATCAACTATCAGAGTTCACAGACCACAAATTTACCCTGTTTCTTTTAAAGTAAGTATAAACACTAAAAGTGTTTATTCAGGCTTGCTTGCTCACGTCCATCATGAGAAACACTGAGATGTGAGAAATATCAGTGCTGAGGAAAGATGCATCCATGTTTTCTGGGACAACAGACCTGCTGCTTTTCTGCCAAAGCCTTTTAGAAAGCCAGTGAGTCAAGGCACTGAAGCCCTCAGTGAAAAGAGGGATCACTTCAGGGCACCACTGAAAGCCATCACCTTCAGACACAAGCATGCCTCAATGCTACCCCTCAAATCATCCCACTACTGCCAAGATCAAGATAAATTTCCCCAGAGCAAGGACTTCTGATCCAATAGTCCACCACGAACGGGGCCACTGCCTGGCTCGAGCAGGCTGATGTACAACCATGTGGTGGCAATGGCTTTGGGTCACTGCAAGCCACAACAGTGAGAGTGTACATAAGTAACACCTGCCCAAATGTGTATTTATACAGAGCAAAGTAATAGCTCCATCAGACCTTTACATTCTATCAGCCAAATAATATGAGTTTTTAAAAGCATTAGGTACTTTTAACTGGCATTTTAACAGCTCTCATAACTCAACTGCATCTTTGCTGTAAATCACTTGACAGTTGAATACTTCACTACATGATCTAATCCCCTTCAGCATTTCAGAAATGAAGAAAAAGCCTTCCTAGGGCTGTTTAGGAAAGCAAACAACTTTGCTAGGTGCTTGTAATGGAAGAAAAATCAGCCAGGCAGAGGCCAGTTAAACTCATGTGTGAGCACAGAGGCCAGTCCTGAAAGGAGCTGGTCCAACATCACAGAGGCCAGTCCTGCCAAGGACCCCAGCCTGGCCCCCAGTGACATCCAGCTCAGCAGGAGTAACCTCAAGGCAGCAGAGAGGAAACAGCTCCTGGTTCCTGCCCCACTGCAGCAGCACCATCCAGGGCTGGTACCCAGAGCCTTGCTCCCCCTGGACTCCCACTGAACACAGGAGCTGCTGGATCACACACACCTGAGCCCACCCCACACACAAAGGACAGCAGATCTGGAGCAGCTCTGTGAAACCCCTCCCTGCTGCCAGCCTGGATCAGGGCATTTAGCTTCAGCTTGGCACTTGCTGAGGGAGCAGGAGCCCACATCCCCTCCTTGGCAAACAGGAATCATCACCTCCAGCTCAGCAAGGACAGAGTCCAGCCCAGGGGAGACATGTTAGACACAGGGAGTAGAAGATGGGAGAACACAGACCCACTGAGGAGCAGGGGTGTCCCTACACATTCACACATGTGGGCATGAACACTACATTTGGAGCATCCAGCCTCCATTTCCCCTCACCTCCCTCAGAAGTGATGGGTTAGATCCTGACAGTCCCCATCCTGTCACCTGCCCCCAGAAGGAAGGCCCAGTTCTTGCATTCTTTTATATATTTCAAAGTGCACAGACAGAAGCAGGAGAGGCAATTAAGTCTAGTAGTAGGTAGACAGAAAATCTGCAACAAACCAAAGATTTAGGAAACACTGTCTCAAATCACACATTTCACTCTGTTTCACTCTGGCTTTATGATCTACTCTGATGAGCTCTTTAAAAAAACAAATACACACAGGCTTTTGCTACATATATATATATCTCCATCCAGATGAATGCTTTGGTTCACTTAGCAGAAGTTTTTCTTGGCTGTAAAAGATGGCAGGCTGGGGAGACTAAATGAGCGTGGGGAAGAGCTGAGACAGCTGGATCCCAGTCCTGTGGAGCCTGGACCAGCTCTGCTGAAAACAAGGATGGAGCCAGACACAATGCAGAGAGACTGGCATCATGCAGGGCCCTGCATGGACAGCCACAATGATACAGTGGGTGTACCACATCGGCCAAATTCCCTTAAATTAATGCTTGGTGAAGCTCCTGCAGGCTTTGAGTGCTGATTTATTCTTCCCCCTCCTCAAAGCAAGTAATGCTTTGAGAGACAGAGATCTCAGCTGCCTCATTTGTTCATAGCTTGCAAACACTTCCCCAGCTCTCCAGAACTGCACAGAGTTGAACTCGCTGTGCTGGGACCTCTGGCTGCCACAAGCCTGGATGGCAGAGCAGGCAGGACCTGGCAGTGAGGGGGGATGAACACAGTGTCCCCATGCCTGGCACTGCTCCTGGACACACTGGGACTGTCAGACTGTCCACCCCACCATGGCATTGTCCGTGCACAGCTTAGGTTCACCATGTGCCAAAATAATATAGCCATGCTTGCTAAACAACAAACATCCCTGAAGCTGCTGACAAATCCTCTTTGCAAACCTTTCCTCCAGGCAACTTCTGCCCCAATTCTCCCTGCATATCTGAATACAACATGGGCAGAACCTTTCAGGCTGGAGAGCATCCCTCAGCTTGACCCCAAGCCCCAGTAAACCAGATCATCACATCCTGGTGAACCACAGAGGAAAACAACAGAAAAACAAGCAAGAGAATCTGCTGGGAGATAACAAGGCCCTGCAGAAAATCTTCCCCAGCAGGCTTTTTCAGGCAAAGGAAGGAGATGAAATACTAAAGGGTGGAAGAAGGTAAATTATCAGAGTTGAGACATTTCAAATGACTGTTCCCTGCTGCGTTCAGCAGCTTTTCTTGATGAAGCCACTAATCACTGTAGTTTACCGAATGACCTTGTTGTGGCCACCTCATCTTCAGGGGACCACAAACTGCAACGATCCCTGGTGCAGGGAAATGCCTTTTGGGCTGTGCTAAATCACAGCCATTGAATGCTGACTGCAGACTGCCACGACAGAGCAGAGGAACAGCCCCTTTGGGGTAAAATATCTCCACAGAGGTGTTCATCCTGTCCAGCACATACAGCAAGCTTTGTACTCCAGGCAGAGGTGGAGAGATTGGGGCAGAAATCCTCCTGTACATACATTTAAAATACTGGCCGCCACAAGCTGGAAAATTCTATAGAAAAATTAAATATTTACTTCTTCTGTTTGTTAATATCTTTCATTAGTTACTCAGCTGTAACAGTCATTAAAATGCTGAAAGGGAACTTCATGTAAATTCATCACTAGCCTGGGAATACTCCTGCATTTGTGAGCAGGCTGCATGCTGCAGCAGAGCTTGGAGCCTCAATTTCCCTACAGGAAAGGCCAAACGTCTGGTTCACTCACAATTTACAAATGATTATTTTTCTAATTAATCATTCATCAAAAAACACAAATAGCAACAGGGCATGAAAGGCAGTGCTGGTGTTAACAGAAGGCAGAGTCAATCCATCACAGCCTCACCCTGAGCAGCTCACAGGGGAGACCCTCCAGGGCTGGAACTCCAGTGGCTGCAGGGAAGGAGCTGGGGAAATACCCTGTTCTCCACAGCTACCATAAGGAAAGGGATGATGTATGTTTCTGTTATGCCAAACCTCATCTGTGTAATTTGGAGTTGCAACAGGTCTGTGAAACATTTTGGGAGATAAAGATGGTGATGGCCTCAAAGAGGCAGGTTGGGATGGGGAAAGGAGGGGTCAGGCCCCTGTGGGAGGAGAGAAACTTCAGCAACACAATGCACCAAGGCTGGAGACACACACAGAAACAGCCCTGGGGGAAAGAGGCCACAAGAGAGATGGCAGAACAAGGAACTTGCCAAATACCTTCCCTGGCTCTCTGCAGTACTGATTTGGCTACAACTAACCCAGCACCTCGTGGGGCCAGAGGACCCAGAGGAGGTCCAGGAGGTTCTCTCAACCCTCATGCTCCCAGACCACTGAACTGCCAGTGCCAACACACTGACCCCTTTCTTGCCTTAGTTTGGATTAAGGATCTCTGAAACCACAAGCACATCCTCTGACTATATAATGTGTCTGGATATCACCTCTGCCAGTGTTCAGTTTGACCCTGCAGCCCTCTGTGCTGCTCACTCTCCAAATGGCTTGCAGAAGAAGACAACATATCCACACACCTGGAGCTTGAAAATGAACTGTAAATGCACAAGATTTTCACCTTTCCAAACCAATTCTCTGTTCTCATCAGAATTAACCCAGGTTACATATTTCCTATACTCCAAGGACAGCTGCTTGAGAGGTGTAACTATTTCCAAGACCCCAGACCGCTCCTTGCTTTGGCTCTGCCTTGCTCAGGCTGCTGGCCAACCTCTTGCCAAGACAACAACTCTTCAAAAGGCAGTATGAACTGGTAAAAACAGGCAGCAGCATGATATTTCAGCCTTACTATAGTCTCCTGCTGCTTTTTATTACACTTCACAGGGCTAGGCTTGAACCATATAATCACATTTCAAAGAGACTGCAGTATTGTTGGCAGTTGCTTCATTCTTGACCACTGAGATTGTGAGATCTGTCCTTGCTACTCTGAGAAAGAGAAGATTTCCTCCTTCTAGCTATTAATTAAACAAACTTAAACCCTACAACACAATAACAAAGCACATTCAAGATAACCAGGACTTTTGCAGAACTGGCTTTTATTGAAACTCTGCCAGTGCAGCCTCTCCACATGTTACACAGGGGTAGCAAAGCAAAACTAGTCCAAAACATGGAAATGATTCTGGAGTGCAGAATATCCCATACATCTAATATATACCATTCCCCAGCACCCTCAGAAGAAGCAGTGATCTGTCCTGTGAAGAGAGAGCCTTGAGGACACCTGTGATGCTAATGAGCCAAGTGGAGAAGAGCCTATAGCCCTTCTCCTGGAGCTCCAGAGGATCTGTCCAGAATGGAGTTACCAGGTTCAGATCAAAGTGGGTTCTTGAAACTGCATGGCCAAACCTGGGACTGTTCTTAACCTGACTCTAACAGCCTGGGGAAATTTGCACTGAGTCTCTGGATATGCCAGACACAGCAGTGGGCAGGAGGGATGGCCACCTCCCCAGAGTGCAGCATCACAGCCAGAACTTGGGAAGCCTTGGATCAAAACCTCGGCACATTGCGAGGTCCCCGGTCCCTTCATGTTTCAGATACTCGTGTACAGCACTGGGGCCGTTCCACGCTGAAGGCACTGGGACAGGAGGATCTCATGGGAATGAAGGGCCACAGAAGCTGCTCAGAGATCCAGGAAAGGATTTCCTTAGGAGACAGAATAGGAAATTCTGAGCTTATCAGCAACACATACAGCACAATACCCAGCAACCTCCCAAGACAGCATTTTCTTCATGACATGAACTCAGCAAAGCGGGAGCAGTGACAGTGCCTGAAGGGAAGATGGAGCCGTGGCACACACCCCACGCTGCTCCCATGGCACCTCTGCAAGGGCCCAAATCCACACAGCAGCAGAACCAGCCTTGTAAAATCCTGCCTGCAAGTTACTGATGCAAGAAACACAAATTCAAGCATAGTGTGAGAAGCAAAGATGTGTGCAGCTGTGGAGGACAGCCAAACCCACCTTCCTACAGCCCAGTGACAGGCAAACATGGGCTTGCCATGTGGAAGGAGAGAATCACTCCAGCATTTCTATCCACTGCTGGACAAGTCAAACAAGAAACTCAATCCAGCCACCAGCATTTCAGCACGGAAGTCTTATCTTAGCTCGTAAGCACTAAATGAGGGTGGAAATCCAAATTAACAGAAGCCACTGATAAGAAAGGATCACAGGTTCCAACCTTTTCTGGTGGTTGCCTCTTCTCTCCAGTACTTGCATTAGTATTTCTGTGAAGCACCCACTGCAACAACTGTAACTCAATACATTTACAGGAGGTAGAAAACAATTCAGGATGAAGTAGCTTTTGGCCTCAGATTTGGGGCACTTCAAAAGATTTTATTACTAGGCACATTTCTCACAGGAAAGCTATGACATAAATGACGTGCCTGAGTATTTTTTCTAAGTGAGAGTATTTCCTGGCATTATTTTCTTGTGTTTGTGTTCTCTCCAATGCATCCTATTATAGCAAATCTGTTTGGAAGGGCTCCATTCCTAAAGATGACGCAAGCTCCAAGAATGCCTTCTGCCCAAGCAATATTCCTAAAGAAACCAGTGGTACCACTCGTGCTTCACAATAATCAGATGCACAGGGGCAGTACATAAGCAAATCAAGAGCACCAACACACTGCAGACTGAGCTATAAATACCCAATTATTTCAGTTTTTGAAGCTACCACTTTTTCTAAGATCAGTTTCCGACCCAAGATCTGCATTTATGTAAGAGACACCCCCATCCAAACCCCATGCTCAGGGACAGAGTGCTGAAACCAAAGATGGGTTCTCTATGAACATCTCCAGTGCTCATTCCAGTTCTTCAAAAACACAGCTAACCCACTCCCTGAAGGAGGACAAGATAATCACTCATACCCTTTATTTTTAGCCTTGCTCTTCGTTCAAAGCCCAGCGAGATATGTGGAGTTTTGCAGTGTGCAAAGAATCCCTGCTCATGATTAACATCTATATGAATAATAGAACTTTAATCTGGTTTCAGTCAGTTACCTACTGCTTCAGCAGTTTAACATCATCTGGGAGCAAGAGCAGCGAGAGTATCCATCCAGCTTTCATATAGCTCAGAGTAGTACTACAAGGCTTAATTAATTGAGATCACCAGATGAAAAATCTCATCATATATATAAAAGGTAAAACATCTGCTGATGCTCAGGCAGTCCTGAGATGGGATGCTACATGGAAATCTCAGACAAAACTCCAAAGAGAGGGGAGTGAGAATCATCTGCCTGTAAGAACTGTGTTCCTCCTGCTCCAGAGTCCCAAGCTCAGCTGGGTGATGGGTCTGAAATACAATGGCAGGAACACAAGCAAAGTTCAATGTTTTAATCAGACATCTACTTTCAAGCCCAATCTTCCAGTAAACCCAGTGTGGACTGAGCTGCTCCTTTTCAAAGAGCACAAGTGTGAAGGCAGCTCAGGCAGCAAATCCACCTCTCAGACCATGCAGATGCTTTCTGCCATTGCACAGGTGGTCTTGCTGCCACCAGTCCTGGCTGAACAGAAGCAGAGAGGGAAATGCAATTCATGCAGGTTACAACTGTGATATGGCTGCAACTCATTCTCCTTCCATATGTGCCCTTCCCACATTCAGAGAGGGGCTGATCTGAAGCCAGCCAAAGTCACTGTGAGAGCAAAGTACCAAACCTGGCATCTCAAAGGAAATCAAACCCTGCCACACTGCTTCCTGCCCTCAGCATGAATCAAGTGAGAGAAACAGCCAAGCATCTAAAGATGCTTTCAAAGGGCAGCTTGGTATTTTCCAGGCCTCCTTGGACATAACTGACTCAGGGAAGGTCCCTGGCTGCACCAGCCAGTTACCCTTTGAGCAGTGACCATCTATCATCCCAAGTCATTCAGCCATGAGTCACAGCTGTGCTCAGACCCTGTTCAGACATCTGCTCTCCTGCTGTCCAGGTTCAGATCCTGCAACAGATCCAGATTCTGCTGGAATAGTAAAAAAATCATTTTCAACTCTCCCTCCTCATCATGTAAGCCAATCTCTATTCTCCACTAACTTCTTACTCACCACCTTTTCTCCCTCCTCTACACCCACAGGTACTCAGAGGTAGTGATGGCTCTCTGTGAGGCCATTGTGGCCCATTTCTGTAAGGCCTGCACAGACTCCTGCCACTCCAGCAGGCACTGAGAGCTCCCGCAGCTCCCACGCCATCCTCACCAGAAATGCCCTAACAGCCATCAGCATTAATTACCCACAGGCACACAGCTCCACAGGCTGGCAGTGCTTCTCTGTCTGTGCCACCACAGAGACACAAAAACACTTAGGCTGGTGAAGCCCTTTGAGAACATTGAGTCCAAC